>JAUESE010000085.1:10855449-10868665 GCA_032274725.1 Malacoctenus triangulatus
CCAGTGTGGCAAACATTACGGTTACAGCACACAATAAGATTGAATATCGGAACAATCTTTAAAAAAGAAAAAAAAAAGCTTTCTGCTTTCAATCTACAAAATGTGGGGGAAAAAAACGAGGTGAAAGAAACTGCCTCTGGTAAACTCAAAGGAGGATTACACACTCACATCACACAATTAACAGATTAGTGTAGCTATAGTCTCATGAACCTGTTCGACAGTGCTCAGAAAACAGGAAAAAGTGATCACGTATGAGTCACGCTGTGTGACAGGTACATATGTTGTTGCTGTGGCGACGTTCATCCTCTGTCACTTTTACCACTGGTGTAAAGGAACGACAGGTGAGCAGTGACACTACGTGTTCATTTGAAGAGCTTTGGCAACACCAATGTTTTATTCTGGAGATTTATTGACAATATTTTCCCTGTTTAATCCCAGACACGGACAGACAGATACCTACATGCAGGTTGGGGACCTTTTTACATGAAAAAGGACCATTAAAATTTGACAGAAGTGTGACCTTTCTAGTCTTTAAACATCCTGCCACCCTTTCCAAACGGCACCTGTGAACTGTGCAGCTTCTCATATTGTTAGTTAAAGGAAAGGCTGCGTCCCTGCAGCTGAAGCATCTGGCAGAGGACACCTCTCCCCTGACACAACAGCAGTCCACAGGTCTGCCATCTTAAATCTACCCGACAGCTGAGGCCGCCGCTGACGGGCGCCACCCAAGGACGTGCGCTGCTCGGCTAAGCATCCAACAGCCCCCTCTGAGGCGGAGGGGGAGACGTGTGCGAGCGCTTGTGTGTCCTGGATGGGAGACTGACACCTCTGGCTGAAGCTGGAGACATGCAAAGACAAAGGTCCATCCACTTAAGACAAGAGCCTGCGAGCTCCGCTGCCTGAGCAGACGCTCGGCTGGTGGGCGAGCCGGCTTCTTGTAACTCTTCCAGACCACAAACCTGAACTGCCTGCGCGTGCTTGAACAGATACTCCGCTGTCATTTCAAATTAAAATCCCTCTGTTTGTTCAGCTCAACACTTTCACGACAAAAGACCCCATTGTATCACCTGATCGCCAAGCAACGACCCAGTTTATATTAGAGGTGTGGAGGCATGACATGAAATGGGCTCGTGCAACAGCTCCCTGATTGCCTCACAGCCAGGATTCATTTCACTGTGGTTTTAAACAACACAATAACTTAAAAAGGCAGGACGAAACTGGCAGCAACGATGAAACGTCACCAAACATCTGGTGTTTGCAGAAGTTCTGGATGCTCTGAGAAAAATCTATCTGATGGATATTTGTTTAACATTTAAAAATCTAGACTGCTCAAGCAAACAAGCCAGTTCGCATGACGCAAGCCTTCGTGGCGCTGAAACGCTCATTGAGGTTGAAAAATTAATGATTTACAAACATCTTTGAGGGGAAAAAAGTATATTCGTGTGTTAACCGACGGGAACATCTGTTATGTGCTCGCTGGCTCACTCGCATCTGATGCAGTATTTAGGGCAGGTTAGGGAACACTGCTGCGTGGAGAGACCGACATGAGAGCATTTGGAATGAGGTCCCACTTCTGGAGCCCCCCCTGCCCCCCCCATGTCCCATCACGGGGGGAATCTTTCTGATGGCTCCAAATTGGACACAAGGTTTCTGAGGAGAAAGGGCACCGGCGGGTGAGGAGCAGTGTTAACACTGCCCTACCTCTGGCACATTTTGTCAACGCTGTGACCAATTTCTTTTCCCCGTCCTATCAATTTAAATCCTCCAGCTGCAGCGCCGGGCTGCCAGAGCCGCATTTCAAATCTCCTCTGAAGGAAAGGACACGGGCAGGTAACCGCTGATCTCTCCGCAAGAGCCAATTTAAGCTGCAAATCTATTATCAGTCACCACACTCTTTACTGTTTTTAGGGATCACTCGCGACTGCCCCCCAAAAAATGACAGGAAAAAAAAATGTAGGCGATGAAACAAAGCAGAATCTCACTTTTCTGGCATCACGCATCAAAATGTTGAGAGACTGAAATCACAATATCTCATTTCTGCTGATACTGTTGCTGCTTATCGATCCAATTCTGAAGAAGAGCTCCGTTTTGGTGAAAGTGGCAGTGCTGTGGAGGTGGAGGCATTGAGCCATCGCTGCGATTCAATTTGTTTGAGAGCTAAAAAAAAACACACCAAGGTCAAAGAAATCTCGATTAAAATGAAAATTATAGAGTTGATAAATTGGATTCAGTCGTGCAGTAGGAGGGAGGAGGAGGAGCGGCGTTGGCATGCGTACTGGGAGCCACGAGAGGCGTTCGTCCAAGGGCCACCGCAAAGTGTGTAACACTTCAAGATCACTGATAGCCACTTTGCAGGCCTGCATCTCACAGGGACACACTAACAGAGGAAAAATGCAGCAATCAAGTCCTCAAATAAGCTGGCAGAGACCTAAAGGATGTTGACAGGCGAGAGGAGAAAAAAACAAACTCAGGTGCTGGTAATCGTCAGTGAATTTTTACTTTTCAGATTTACTGGCATCGACAGCCACTTCACCGAAACGGTCGAGTCGTCTTAATTGGCTGTTCCTCTCCGGTGAGGGATTCTGTCGCTGGTGTTAAGAGCTCAGGAAGCAAAGAGATGAAATCCATAGAGGACCTGTGCGCTCCGACTGCAGCACCCAAACAGAAACGGATTTAGGCTCATCTTTTCTTCACGACTAATGTAAACAAACAATCCTGAGGCGGCGCAGCATTGTCGAGACCTCCTCAGAATATACAGAGCCGCGTCTGAATGGAAAGGGGGGGGGGACGGCCGCAGAGCCTGCTGGTGTGGTGACTCATCACAGACTTCCACCACCAACATGGAGCCACTGTGGCTGTAACTCAACAACCTGTCACCCAGTTATTAGTGTTCGGGTGAGGCAGAGCCAAACCGCGCTTCGTGCCTATCAGATGACCTTGGCTTGGATGTGTTCGGATCAGCAAATGCTGTGACTGATATGCGTGTAATCACCAACTGGATGAAGGCCAACTTGACTCTATGTTTTTTGTCAAGAGTCTTTAGAGCAACGGAAGGCAAACTCGAGTCTATTGAGAGCAACAGAAAAAGAAAGCCACTGCTGTGTGATCTTGCTGAATATCATTCTCTCTGAGGGCTTCTCTTTCAATGCTTTTATTTAGTGTAATGAAACCAAGGTTCACAGCCCATCCTCATCTAATTTATTTGAATAAAAGTGAAAGGAACAGAGCGGAAAGAGAAACAGGCATTATTGGTGGACAGTATTTGAATATTCCAGATATATATTTATATATATAACTAAAAAAGGCCCTTTGAAAACGGATTACAACAATGAAGCATGAAAAGTGCTGTGATTTACAACCGTCTGTGAACCTCTCTCCAATAGCGCAGTCCAGCCACTACCTTTCTTAATACTCAGCGTAAAGCTGCAGCACACAAGGCCTGTGTGGCTGCACCAGCTTCAGCGATGAATACTAACGCAGCGTGCGGACATGTGCTGTGTAACAAGTCTGCAAAATAGGTACGAGTGAGAGGAGAAAAAGGATAGACGGAGATGGAGGGCAGTCCTGCCAGGATGATTTCATGTCGTGGAGTTAAGGCGAGCACATTAGCTGCAGATGGAGCTGCTCATCAATGGGAAGTGCTTGTTTAAGTGGCTGTTAAAGTGGTATGTAAAACGCCGTACACATCATAATACAGCAACAACCGCGTATGAAGACTCAATACACTGATTCTATTCTATTTTACTGCAATAACATAAAACATCCCAGCCTTGTTTCACATTGTGGTTAATGAGGTTTCATGTTGTATGATTCTTACCTTTCCTGTGATTGCTGACCAGACTTTCAGCGTGTTGTCATCAGAGCCGCTGACGATGCGGTTGCCACAGAACTGGAGGCAGGTGATCACATGGTCATCGTGGCCTTTTAGCACCTTCAGATCACACAGGAAGAGACACAGATGCAGTGAGCAGGAAGCAGAGGGGGAGGGGGCGGAGGAGGAGGAGGAGAGGTGGGCGGATAGAATGACGAGGCAAACGAGGGAAACTGAAGCGGAGAGTGAAACGTCTCTGTCGCTTCATACATCAGAGTGAGAATAGAGACAAGAGCAAAGTGTCATTAAGCGCTGCAGGTGCACACAGCTCTTTAAGCAGCGCTGTCTGCTCTTGTGTATGTGTGTGCAAGTCTGTCTAGTGGGTCACAGGACTGCAAGCTCAGCAAGTGACAGAGCACACTGAATATGCAAAGAAGCACGGCGAGCAGAGGAACCTAATTTATGTCAGCCGGAGCCTAAAACGACCTGCGGCTGTTTCAAAAACAGTCAAAGTGGACAAGGTCCATTAAGGTTGGGCTTCAGCATGCTGGTCATGCTTTATGGGGAAACTTCTGAGCAGGCAAAAGACAAATGGACTGTTCAGATTGAACGAGAATAAGATCATGCTGCGCTGCAGCTCGATTATCATTCCGCGCGAACACTGCGGCGCGCGGACTTGACCCATCACTAACTTTCTAGCAACTCCACACTTCAGACCTCTATTGAACCATCTTTCCGTGGCTCGGAGCCATTTGTTATCAGATCTGTGAGATCAGCTAACCTGCGGGGAATTTAAGCCTATAGGAAAACGCTACCTTGGGTGATTTGAGGTCCCCTCTTCTCCAGTTGGTATCTATTCTGTGCTGCCTGATGTAGGCACTCTTCCAGGGGCTGTGAGTGAAGCCAGGCTTGACAATTTTCCTCTTCTTCAGGGGCAGAGGCTCATCGATGCCTGACATGAGAGAGAAAAAGCAGCTGATTGGACAGGTACGCTCCCCCTCTTCCCATAAAAGTTTGGCTTTCAACCTAAAGCTCGACACTGACCACAGCAGCAGCCCCAGATTGCTCCCGCTGGGCAAGTACAAGCTGTCTGCATCTGTTGCGAAGCCCCCCAGACTTACCCTCTTCCCTGCATTTCTCCCTCCACAGCAGGTTGTCCTCGGCCAGGATACGCCAGTAGCGACACGTCTGTGCCGCTTGGAGGAGGTCCTTCGGTTCCAGGAATGACAGCACATACAAAGCCAGCTGTTGAAAGGCAAGGAAGAGGAATGTGAGCAGTGCAAATGGCAAAGCAGACACACACAAAAAAAACGAGTCATTATCTCCGACAGTGCTCGTTAACGACAGCGCCGGATGAAAAAAGGGCTTGAACTTTTAAGTCCAACGAACAACAAGAAGAGCAAAGAAACCTCAGAGAAAATGCACCTGCTGAACTCACCACGTTATTTCCACAACATGACAAGCATGAATCCAATGAGTACAAAGTGACATCATTGCTGTTACCTTAAATCAACCTTCTGTAAAAAATCCTTAATAAAAAAAAAAAAAAACATCCAGCAGGAGACACAGAGCAAGAAATAAAGCCCAGGTTAGAGCTCGTTAGGCCGGAGCAAGACACTCACCTCAGAATAATGAGGCTAAACCTGCACTCCTGAGTGGGGAGAAATGCACAGACACCTGCTTTTTTGTTCAAAAGAATGTATTCAAATATCCGGGTATATACTGAACACACAGTGTCTGCTCCAGCAAAAAAAACAATGTGGGGAATCGAGCATTAACTCAAGTCCATGAGCTGCATCATCATACAAGGGATTATGGCTCCATTTGACAGGATGAGGTATAACCTGCTGTGCAAATATTGTCCTTTCATTCTATTACAATAATCTGAGCCGATACTGGCCCACTGTAAACTGTGCCTCATACAGACGTGTGTGACTCCATGTCTGTATGAAGTCAGATGTCTCAGAGGCTCCAGCAAACTTTCATTCTCACCTTAATTACCGTGTTTGAGGGTACGACTCTGTACAGAACTCTGTCAAAGCTGTTTATGTAAAGAGCTACGCGAGGATTTGTTCCTCTATTCAGGTGGCAGACGTCAGTTCACTCTGTTCTACACGCGTAAACAACAGTTTTAGCTTGATGTAATCAGAAGGAAGGCCGTTTATTGAGAATGAAAGAGCCACGAAAAAAATGGTCTTTAACTTGAATAAAAACTTGTGTGATCTTCTTAATTGTGTCTCACTGAGGAAAATAGTTTGCCACGTCGAACTTCAGCACTTCCTCGCGATAGTTTGAAAATCTTTACTTGCCTAAAATTTATGGCTTTCCAACTTTTTTAACAATATTTTGCACATTTCAGAAGCCGTCTGATCTACTTCTCCAAGGATTTCACATATTGCGGCTTAATTCTAGATGCACTCCCACTTACAAAATACCCATTACCAGTCCTTGACATACCTCAATCATCTAAAAGCCTGTCTGAGGCTGCAGTCATTACTGCGGATATTTCTACACTTTTATGGAAGGACCTCGAGACGGTGATTACTCTGAAAGCCTGACATGCAGCCTTCTGCGGATTCTGCTCATAGTTTCCTTTTCAGCTGTGTCTACACAGAAACCACGGGGAAAGTCCTGTTTAAGTTACTTGGCAGACCCACCCTGTGTCTTACCAGCAGCTACTGCAAAGAAGAGAAACGGGATTATCAAAGGGCGTCAGAGCGAATACGCCCAGAAAAAAGTGAAACAGCAAAGAGAAAGCGGAATGCGAGGAGGGAACCCGTGTCCTGGTGTGAACACACATGGCTCTGTTTGTATATTTGGCTTTGGAGCAAGTTGTGCTGACACCTTGGAATCTTGCATCCTATTGCCTCACTCTATGCCACCACCACCGGCAGCGCCACCTCACCCCCTCATCCAAACACCTGCCAAACAACGTGCTAAGTATTTGATCTGCTACACGGGATACGGTGGATTGTGGTTGTTTTTGTAAGAATCTCCTATGTGATCTTATTATCAGCGTGGCACTTCAGATTGTTTGTATTGTCAGCTGCGATGTGGAGCAACAACAAGACACCCACCATGTAAGCCTTAAAACGACGCGGGGAAAGACCGCGGCAGGATTAAGGCAGAGAGGGACGCCTCATCTCTCTGTCAGCTACCTTTTTTTTTTCCCCAAACACAACCGCAAAAAGAGATTCCTGTGGGAGTTTGGGTCAAGAGAAAGAGGAAGACACAGTGGAGGAGGAGGAAGAAGAGGAAGAGCAGGATGAGGAGGAAGAAGGGGGGGGGGGCACCACTCACCTCTTTGGGCAGCAGGGAGATGAAGTCTCGCTGAAACTGCGGCTCGATCACCTGCATCATATGCTTGACTTGTGTGGGTTCACAGCTGTCAATCAGCTCATCCAGCGCCAGCAGCTTCTCTGGGCCAGTCCAGCTCTGAAACAGACGCAGCGGCGAGGAAACGGGTCAGGATCGTTAAAGTCAGGCACGCTCGCAGGACGGCGAGTTGCTTCAGAGTAGAAGTTTGGCTCGGTGGACTAAAGGGTTGCAGCCGTTTCACCAGGATATCGTGGACTCCATTAAATAGATTACATTGTGGTTTTTGGTTCGGCACCGACTTCCTGCGGCGGTGCAGTTAATATTCATGGGAAAAACAGAAAGCATCGAGCTCAATTCTAAACTATGAGAAATAACCTAATGAGGGTCAACTGGATATCTGGTGGGATTTACCGCAATACTACAAATACTGTGGACTTTTTATTTTGCAAAAAAGTTACTTTTTCTCTTCTAAAGGTCAAAGAAACTTGCTAAGTAAATTTGAGCTTTCATAAAACAGGTGCTAATCTTTTTCAAGCATGTCCTATCATAAATTACTGTCTCTCTCAAGCTACAGTGGAAACCATGAGTGACCCAATTATCAAATAAAAACAGTCAGGACAGGAAGTTCCAACTGTAACTCAACTTCACAAGCCTCCATGTCGGTTCATGATGTGTTTCCCAATAAGCTTCAGTACATAATCAAAGCCAGTATTTTTATTTGTGAGCATGCAAAGCCTCCCCTGCTCTCACTGCAGCTTCTTCTCATCCTCTTATGCAGCCTCTGCCAGGCTAAAAATGAATTTGGCAAGTTCAGTATCACAGGTGGCAATGCACTCGATAAACACTGTCAGCAGAACATTCATTATACATCCACATCTGGGCTCGCCACACCCAGCACAGCTGTAAACAGAGACAGAGCCGGAGACGCAGCAGAGAAGCCTTACTGGGACGTTCGCCTCAGTTCAACGCCGTCAAAACGACTCGCGTGACTGACTGCTTTTGAGCAAGTCGCCCTCCCAGGTTTGAGACTTCTGGGCACTTTGGGAGCGTCCTGAATCATGCAGTGTGTCTGTTAATGTTCACGTTCCCTACGCGCCTTCCACAGCAGCACAGAGTTGCATGAGGCAGCTGCATATTTCCAGGAGCCAGTGCATCAGGAAAGGGGGGGGGGACCTGAATGTGGGGAGCCAGGCTCCATCAATGCCATTATCAGAACTCAGTGGGCTCCTTTCTTTCACTGGGACTGAGTGTTGGACCCAACGGCTGCAGTTGTTTTTCTCGACGGAGCGCTAAAATGTAACGATGATTACAGGCTACAAGCCGGGTGGAAAACCTGGCACAGGCAAACCACCTGTAATTTGGCAGCTAAAAGCTTTAGCCAGGGGTGCTGCTTCTGAAGGTAATCAGGGGGTTCAGGGACCTTCCTCCCCAAGGAAGGACCGCGCAACAGCTACTTATGTGTTGCATCAATTTTCTCCCATTGATTGTTTGTCCCACACTTCAAACAGAATCCTGAGCGCCACAGGTTTGCGACTCCCGAGCTGAGATGGAAATGATTCGACAAGTGAACCCTGCAGCATCTCGTTTGTTAAACAATGCACCCAAACTATATTCAGTGAACATTTACATGCATTTCTTCTCAAGATATGTAAATGCCATTAGCCTGTTCCAGATGGTTGAGGATTTCACTGTGATGTCTTTTGATCTCGGACGCCTGTTGTATCACAAGCATCAATTTAACCTACGTGTTCACATTTCTGCTGTGCAGAGCATCCAATCAGGGCTGTGCAAAGCATCAAGTGTACGATAAAAATGCACAACAAAATATAATAGGAGTTTAATGCTTTAAGCTTTTAAGAGCGAAAGAGCTCATAAATTGTACGGTTGAATTGAACACGTTTCTTTTTGCTTGTTTTTTTTTTCTTCTTTTTTTTTTACTGCCACTCTCAATAATGTAATGAGGAGTTCTGTTTGAGTGTTTGTGCGCGTGTTCCTGCTGAACTGCTCCGCCCTCCAACATGTCAGGTCTATTTGTGCTTCAGTTCCGAGATTTCACCGCTGTGAGAAAGGCTGAAACATCTGTGAGCACAGTGCGAGCACTTAAACAGAGCAGAATCGCGGCTGATACATGAGTGCACGGCTCTTTTGATCAACTAATCATTATGATGGGCTGCTGACAAAATACTTCAGCTCCACATATTCGGGGAAAATGTTGAAGTGCGTGCTGGAAAAACACCCACTTCATGTCATCAAGTCCCATTTCTTCAGCCCTCGAAAAGACACAATTAAAAGACAGATTATAATAAGCGGCTTGGGGCTCCAAAGACACTGCAGATTCAAGTGTTTTATGCCTTAGACGATAAATCACAACTCATTTTATTTTGTGCAATACATGATTTTGCTTTGATAAAGTCAATCTTTAATGCCAACAATTATATTCCACAAAATTGTGCAACAGGCTTACTCGTATTGTGTTTATGCTGCTGTTTCTTTGCAAAATTAAGAGATAGCACATTGAGGGGGGAGCAGACGCTGGTGGGAGGATTTTATTGTAGTTTACTAAACTCTCCTAACTGTATCTTTGTATTTAATCTACAGTAGATTTAATCTCATAAAATCTTTCACTAATCCTAAAACGGGAAATCCAGCGCATGTGTGCCTTTGTCGTCGCTGGTGCTCAACCTTCGTGTGCTATTTCGTAATGGTCCTTCTTGAACAGCAGCTTCATGCAGGCTACGACTGGACTGGGGAATGTGCAGAATGTGGGTCTGAGGTTTCGCCGCCTGCAGCCGGACCGGCGAGAATGAAGACCGTCGGCTGAGGCCGCTCGGGCCCGAGAGTAAACACTGAGGTGTCACAGGTTCACGCAGCTTTTCAGAGATAATAGGTTTAAACTCTCGTAGGTAATGAAATCCATGACAACCCATTACATGGAAAATCAGAGAGCCCCCATCAAGACTAATATGTTTAAATGACATCTTATTTCCTTAAGGCCTGAAGCTATTAGCACTTAAATATAACATAAAGGAAATCTCTATTACTTCACATCGGCACAGACAATAATGGCAAAGTTCAATGTTATGAATATCATGTAAGAGATGATGTCTATCAATGTGATGTCTCTATACTTACTGACAGCAATCAGTTTCCCACTATGGGTTTTATGTCTACTTTTCCTGTCATTGACATTCATACTGCAGTGACTTCTGATTTCAGGGGATCACAGAGGACAACTCGTAATACCGTCTATAAGTCTACAGTCGACTCGTGTGATCCCATAACTCTGCTTTTTAGTCAGAACAGGTACGGCTAATCCCAATTCCACGCTACAGTGCCTATGGTAATGTGGTGGGCCGCAACAACAAGGCAGCAATTATCTCTGGGACTAAGTGAGCATTGATTGGACACAACATCTGCTTTTTGATGAGCTTTTCGCTAGAGAGTCCCGGCCTCACTCGAGGGGGACACAAGACGAAGAAAAGGAGAAGTAGGAATAAAACTCCGTGGTGCTCACCTGAAATGTTCGGAGCCATTCCTGGAGACCCGTGGGTGGCTGGATTGAGGTGATGCGTCGTCTCTGTTGCCCCTGACCGTTGGCTGTTCGGATGTGGCCAAAGGTGGTTGGGGTGGCTGGACATGGGACGATTCCTGTCGGGCTGAAATGAAAGGCAAAAAGAAGCTTTAAAACTCAAAACTGATTTGAGATCTTGGTGGCTGCAGCAGGCAGGACGGGAAATCAGTGTTTTAAACAAGTACTGGAAACAAGAAATCACTATTGCTCACAAGTCAAATTTTATGACAGTGTTAGCAAAAAAGGATATGTTCATTTGGAGGACATTTTGGGTTTTATTCAGTTAACTGAATATTGTACAAATCTCCAGAGTATAATGGTTGGTAAGAAAAGAACAAAAGAAGAACCCAACCTAGTCATTGTTCAAAAGTGCTAAATGTTCTCAGTGACAGACAAAAGTGGCTTTAAATCAGCAAAGCAGACTCTACATGAGGCATCTGGACTCTACCGGCAAAATCAATCTGAAATCGTTTCTCCTTTTCATGTTCCTAAAGTCTCGCCAGTCTTTCCAAGGATCGACCATTGAAGATCGAAATACCATCATTGTACCTGCTGAGGTATCGCCCTCTGGTTGAGATGAAACTCTAGCAATCTTGCTTATCTAAAAAACTGTGATAACATCAAGACAGCTTGTTCCTCTACCTTGCCACAAAATCTTCCAATGACTATGAATAGACGGGCTGCTTGGCTTTTGGAGGTTCATTTTCAGCTTTGAAATCCTCCCAAAAAAATCATGTTGTTGCCACTTTATATTTATTAACATAACTTTCAATACCGGCCAGCTGATCTATTGGATAATAATATTAAAGCATATTAAGAATGTGTGAACTACTAAATGACTAATGTTTCAATAAATTGTATGCTTTTATTTTGTTAACTTGAATTCAAGGTATGCAGGGCTGAAAACAGAAACAATGCAGCATAATAACCCACAATTCAGCTGCAACAAAATCACAGGTCTGAAAATAAGTTATAATGAGGTCCTATTAGAGTCAGAGGATATACTCCGTCCTAAAGATTTTTGTTTGGGTCAAAAATCTACCGGTTGTGTCTGCATTTGAGGAGCAGCAAGACATCCTAAACAGTGCTGGTGTAACCTTGTGCTTTGTGGGCAGCAAGAGAAAACATCCATTGGGGGCCTCGCTGCTTCGGAGTCTGCTCTCTAAAAGGGGAAATTGGGGGTCGATTTCATTATTGATTCATTTTTAATGGGAAAGGAAGCTGAGATGGAGCCAGTTACATAGCAACATTTACACTTAGGTGGCTGTGTTGGGTTTGAATTTTAATGCGGCTACATGCGAACACGTGCATTAAATATTCAGCGAAGAGAAACATCTGGGACTTCTGGCTGGATGCTAAAGCAACGCAGGAACATGAAGCATCCTTGTGTGAGAGGGAACATACGGCAGATTTGTTCATACCTCTAGATGAGCTTCCTTTACAGAGTCGACTTAATTATTGTGTGTGTAGTATGAAGATAATGAGATAAAGCTTTTTTTTCAGCAGCTTTCCTATTGAAGCCTCGAGGACCCTAAGGTGGGAAATGAAACCTGGGCACGAGAGTAGAAGGGAAATCAGGGGCAGTCGTGCCGCTATTGGCCAGCTGGGACCTTTTATGGGTCACATGGCTCACCTCGGATACTCTGGGCCTTTGCAGGGCTTTTTTCCTGAAGGGAAAGATCGGACCTCGGGGCCATGGTCCAACTTTCTCTTCATCTGAAAGAGAAAAACGACAACGAGACCAACATTAGAGAACTACAAAACACAACACAAGCAGGGTGTATAATGAGAAAAAACCATTTCCATTATCATAAATCATTTCCTTTCTGATATAGTTCTTAGAGCAACAACATAAATCACTTTACTTTTGAGTAACAACTCTTAGAAAACACATTTAAGATAGGACACGGGTCAGGGAGGTTTCTCCAAACAGTGGTGGAAGCAGAAAATCGCTTTTGCAAGTAAGAGACTTTGTTAACATTCTGTCTGAAATCGAGCATATTAAAGCACAGACGACAGAGCCTTGCAACAGCTTTATGCAAATCGGAAATTAAACTTTAACGCATAGGCTTGAGATTCAATTTATTCACGCTTTCCATTACAAAGCGCAAAGACACAACCGATGTTTAGGGGAAGCAGCTTCACGGTGGGAGCTTGTAGCATCCGAAGCAGATGAACGTATACAGTGCTTGAATGTTTTTCTTGTCGACGGGCGAACCGTGATCTTTGAGCAACCACACACCCAATAATATCCAGCGGCAAACACGCTCACACCCAAACCTCCGAGGGTACGACATGTTCATGCACACTCTGTAACCGCAAAGTACAAAAAGTTTAGCAGGGAGGGTGTAGCGTTCTGTGACACTACAGTTTGATTCATACTGATACCCCAGGGAGAACAAACGGAGCAAGTCAGTTTCGTTATTATTCTCCATCACCTGCATTCACACACACACACACACACACACACACACACACACACACACACACACACACACACACACACACACACACAC
>JAUESE010000085.1:10884639-10894646 GCA_032274725.1 Malacoctenus triangulatus
GGCGAGCTGCCTTCGCCCAATGTCAGCTGGGATCGGATCCAGTACCTCTCAGAAATGGAGGACGTGGTGGTGGAGATGAATGAATGAATGGACATTGGGATTGTTACAGCTCAACACAAAGCTCTGGTCAATCCTCAGGAGGACTAAGCAACAGCTAGAAACATCATTAAGACTCCAAAACTGTTTCTACATCATCTCTTTACAAATGTCACACCTCTACCAAACCCACAGCTGCTATTTATGCAGGCTGGCTGCTTGTCGCGCCTTTCCTTTTGTCTGTAGCCACCTGACATGTCGTGCTGCCACTTCTTTTCCTCTTCTTTCCACCCAACAAACAGCCAACTCAGCCAACTGCCCAGTCAATGAAATGAGCACAGGAGTGGAAAAGTGGAAGTGAGGTTGGAACAACTTCCCTAAAATAGACTCCCCCCTTTCGCACACGCTGTCATACTCTCACACCGCAAATAGCATGGGCAGCTTTAATGTTTTCAGCTAAGAAACCACGCCGTCTCCTTTCCGAGGATGTTGGCCTGCATTTTAAAAATAGTGGCACACAACTTTGGGGGTCAATACCACAGAAAACACTGAGAAAACTAGAGTAAAGTGAACCCAGGCTAAAATAGTCCATTTTCTACAAGCAGCTCAACCTACTTTTATCGACTTTAAGCTTCTCAATGCCTCAACTCCACGTGAGGACTCACATTTGAGTGGGTGTTGACACAAGGAAACGGTCTTTTGAATCGACGCTTTAAAGAACACACGATTGATTGAGTGCAGTTTTCCTCACTGATCATTCATGAACTCTGGGCTGCACTGAGCGTCCCCTGCAGGGGATGTTTAAGACCGAGGGCATCATTCCTTTCAGTCGCTTCCTATTTCCTTGGCCACGTTTCATGACCTTTGAGTCAAATTCAATCAGAATTTCAACATCCCAAATGTCAGCCAAGTCAACCATCTGCTTAAAGTGGCTCTCAAAAAGAGACAGTCTTTCCCCATTTATTTGGCCTCCGAAGAGCTTTATCATGCCGACAGTTCACTGCAATATTCCCACCATAAGCTTCCACTGATAATCTTTTTGCAGTGAGAAAAAAAAGTACGTTAATGGCTTCAATTATTCTGGCTCATATTTTTCCTTTTGAAGTCTCATATATGCTCAGTTTCCGCGCGGAAAGTAACGCGTCCTTTTTTGCAAATGTCGTTTCCTTAATGCCCACACACTTCTGTTCGTTTTTCACGTTGGGATGACTGTTACACAATGGCTCCACTGGAGTCAGCAGTTTATGGCAACAACTTCCTTAGCAACAGGATAACAGAAAAAAAAAACTGTTGAGGACATGGCAATCATGTCCCTTTTGAGGAAGAGAGAGAAACAGGCAGCATTGTCTGCTGCAGTTGATAAGACCATTAAAACATGGAACTCAGAGGATGGAGAGGTTTTAAAACTTCTGCCTTCAAGTTTCTTCTTTGCTTCTCAGTTGGTTTTGATCTGTTATGAAATTAACTGTAAACTTCAAGGTGAGGGACAGAAACACGTATGGAGATGATGTAAAAGATAGATGAAAGGCTGCATGTGAATTCAAATGGGGATTCAACACTGAGCACCAATGGGCCTGGGAGTTGAGAGAAGGTTAGAATGTGGTTTTTGAAGCCTCGCATCCATCTGCATTGACTGAGTGAGAGAAGAGTCAAAGAGCTTGCTGCTTTTTGATTGATATGTGATGCTAAGACTTTGTACCCTTGTTTTGTTTATCAGTTTTGAAAAAATATAGGTACCATTAAGGAGGGCATTTTGTAGATTGTACTAAATAGAAATGAAACTCCATTTTTCATCCTCCTGGAGAAGACATAAAAGTATATTGCCACTGCTGTACCATATTGAACTCGGTACTCGGGCTTGTGACCGGCAGTCTGACTCCTGCTTCCCGTTAGGATGCACTCCACTAATCAATAACACTGACAAGCCAAAAAGCGATCATTAGCAAAACCTTCACCACCAGGGTTCATTTATGAGAGGCGGAGCTCATCGCAGCGATTCAGCCTTGACCCTATTGATGACCTTTAAATTTCACAATAGGGAGCCCACAATAGCCGCCATGTGCCTCGTGGTTTAATCTCCACAGCCCATCTGCTGCGGCTGCTGGCTGTGAGCAGAATCAGGGAGAGGAGAGGGAGTGACCAGCTTCCCTCTGAAGCTCATGGGTGTCTGTCTCACTACATCCTGTGGGACAGCTGTATGGTAATGTGCACAAGAGGCCGGGGACAGCAGCAGTCGCTGGGATTGCCAGGCAGACACAGAACAAGGAACCCCTTCTCAGTGGGAAGCCAAAGGCATGAACTTGGCAGATTAGACATTCAGGAAACAAATAAAGCTCCATCGCAGACGGGCACCCCCCCACATCAACAACAACAACCAAACCCACAAGTCTCTAGAAGAAGCCCAAAAAAAAAAGGGGGGGAAAAAAATCCTTGAACCGTTTGAGATGAGTAGAAAGCTTCTCTGTCGCCTCGTGGATTTCCTTTATATTCGAGCCGTAATTAGGAGAGACACCGCGTACAGAAATGTCTAAGTTAGTCCGTGCTCAAGGGTCCTTACACAGAATTAAGATGATCAGCGGGAATTTTATGGCTAAACCAAGAGGAGGTTCTTTGCTCACTACTACATCTGCAAATGTTTTTAATCTCAGGATGCTGCAGACTGCCGATCTGTGACAGCTGCTGCCAGATATCGCAAACGGGACCTGCGCAAGAGGAAAAAAAATAGTTCAGAAAATCAAATCAGGATTTCAAGGCCGGCCAAGCTGCACACCTTATCCTGACGTGATGATGACGAAGGACCCGACGGGGTGTGGGCAGCCGCCGAGGACCCCTTTCCTTGCCCCCACCCCCTTCCTCGTTACTGTCTATCTGTAAACTGTTGCCTGGCAACAGGATTCACTCTCGCTGGCCTCCAGGCTGCAGTGTGATGCCTCTGGCCTTGACAAGGGAGAAGACTCCCGTTTGCTACTAGAGTTGCCTCGTTGTGGAAGGTTTAGAATGAGGACTATGGATCCATTATTGACTGAATTTATCTTTAGTGTGACATAAAATCGAAAAGGTTTTCGGTCGTTTCTTTCCTTTCTGTGGTAACTTTTTTTCTCTTTTTCTTTTTTTTTTAAACCAACCCCACACAGGCAGCGACACCGTTAACGTCACACCACAGGCCCAACAAGCAGGAAATAATCATATTTAAAGGAAACAGTCCAAGCTACAGAGTGTCTCCCTCTCCTCCCTTTATAGTCTTGCCATATGTCTCTGCAGCTTAATTGTTATGCAAGGGGACCGAACGTACAACAAATGGATTGCTACCAAGCACTCAGAAAAAAATCTATCATCCTCTGTTTTGTCTGTGATGTGCTTACTGATACAAAAAATGGATAGAAGAAAGAAAAAAAAACGTGATTGAAAAAATATCGGAGATGTGGTCCGATATGCAGCGACGGCTTTTTAACGAAGGCTGATAGGGAAAAAAAGGTTTTAAGTTTCTGGGCTTTTGCTTGTAATGTTGATGCCCAATAACTTCCAGATGCATTTCCAGAAGATGCATTGTGAGTGTAAAACAGACAATAAGTAGCACTCTGAGTTTATACGTGGAATTAAATTGAGTCCAACAGTCTCTAAGTTGCCTTTTTCCAACATTCAAACTTAGTTATAGTTGAATTAGGGACATAAGCCAGTGTGAAATTCATTTCTAATAGCAACCAAGAAGGACATTTGGAATAAAAGGATTGTAACTTTGAAAGATATTCACTTAATTTGACTAATTCAAAGTCCTGAAAGCTCTATTAGCTCTGGTTTTACTTTGGAGAGCATATTTACAGAAGACGAGGAGCAGTCAGGAAGGAAGATCAGAGCAAGCCACACGGCTCACACGGAGCCCTGCTATTATTATGTCTACATAGATTGTATCAATACTTAAGTTAGGGAACTTTTCACTGTGTCTAAACAGCCGCAGGGAGTGAAGCAGACAGTGTTTTGTGCCATTTCCAAATGGAACAAAAACTGAATCAAAAGATCATGGCCAGGAGGACGCATGCTTAACTCTACATATGGGGCATTCAGTTTCTCACCAAGAGTTTGTCAAAGTGTCGCTTTCTCACATGTATTTGGTGGTTTAAAGCTTCCTTGACTCTTCAAAACATCCTTGACCTTTCAGCTGTGTTCACACAAACTTGTTTTCTTTCCAGTTCAGGATGAAACCACAGAGATTTATGACCACCAGGATCCCTCTGAAGTCCAACTCTGTCAGCCCATCAGAGATATGTAGGAGAGTTACTCCACCACCCTTCAAAAAAAATGTTAGATTCTCAATTTTGATACTTTAATTGTCTTGAAATTACATCCATCCCGTTTTGCTGCTGTGCAAAAGTACAAACGGAAGCTGAAGGTCTTGACTGTCATTGTACTGATGAAGTGGATTCATGACAGCTTTTTTCTTTATCATTTTTTTTTAGAGGTTCATAAAGCTGCAAAGCTCTGCAGGGCCTTAAATCCTGATTTTTAAAAACAACACCCTTGACGAAAACGTCATTCCTTGCGTGCGAATTCTTTTGGTCATAACGCGTTCAGCACAAGACAATAAAAGTTGGTAGCTGGTGCTGACTCGGCAGGTGCATCTACAGCTGGCAGGCTGGGGGGCAGCAGCAGTGCAGCCTGGCCACAAGGCTCTCCGGCGGCCTCGCGGGGTCCCGCTCTCCCACGCTCATCACAAATTAAAGAGGCCAGTCGGGCCGAATCAGCACTTTCGCTGAGCCACTGTAGCATGCTGATGTCGTAAGGAGGTGTAAGAGAGGCCCCGAGAAGATCAGAGGAGATGAAGCATGAGAAGCACATGTGGGTGCCCTGCGCGCCTCCAGCGACCACATCCAACCAACTTTCATATGCATGAGAACTTCATGGGTTTCATAACGCAAGATTTCGTGGTCCAAGAGCTCAAAGCTGACATTTCACATCTCTGAAGTTCAGGGAAAGTGCTGCGGCTGGACTACAATGTAGCAACGCGGAGTCATTTTCCCAGAGTATAAGAACAAGTGAAAGCCATCTGCACCACCTCAACCTGGAAGGTCAGAGTGATTCCATGAAATTGGCCCTTAAATAACAACCCTGTGTCGTTATTCAGGAGGCAGTTCGAAACCATTTGAAAGCTGGCCTTAACAGCGGGTTACACACTTCACAAGTCAAAGGCATTAATGTTTTGTTCTTCGGGGCTCTAAAATAATACCAGGGAAATTATCGGTGAAACGCAGCGTTTGCTAAAGTGTGGATAAAATCAAGAGTTTCAACTCCATTATAAGCAGAGTTCACAGCACTTGGGAGTGTCTGAGAGCCTCCGCAGTGTTTTGCTATCATTTAGCACATTTAGCAGCAAAGTGAGCGCTCGATGCATCAACACATGGCGTGTTCAAGGCCACGAACGAGCACGGGTCACCGTCTTCTGCTGTGGATGTAAAATCGAGAAAAAACACTATTATGCAAAACTGTATGCTTCAGCTTGAGAACTCGTACGTCTGAATAGCTGAAATACGTTTAACATTTGGAGCAGAGCAGCCTCTCAAAAACAACTGAGAGAACAGCTTTAGAGTGTGTGTTTCAGGACTAGTCATTAAGGCAGTTATGTAGAACATAATCAACTGCAGAGCAAAGGTTTTTTCTCTGAAGGATTCTGTAAAAGACCAGATCCTTATTTTGGTCTTTGAGAGTCAAAATATTCGATAATTGGCAAATACCTTGTATGTTCAGACAGGACGATGGGCAACAAGAAACGCTGTAAGAAATGCCACGTCCTCTGTTGATACCTTTCGATTCACAAGAGGGATTAAACGACAGAACCACAGACATCCTCTCTCTTATCAAACTCCAGCATCTGTACCAAGCACAGAACAGTCCAGGACGGAGCGGTCAGACGTGGCAACGCTATGTTGGGCACAGCTGCGAGAGATCTCACTGTGTACATTTTGTTACTGTAACCTTCGTTAGGGAGGAAGGAGTCAGCAAATATGCAAAGACAACTTTTCAAGGAAAAAAGGAACCGCCGGGGAAAAAGCCTGTCTCTGAAAGTTTACTTTAATGTAATTCAGGAACAGCTTTAATTTGACTAAACTTGAGCGTTTCCCTAAACGTGGCAGTGTTTTTCCTGGTGCCTGATGGTAAACAAGTGGGATGGGTAACAAGCAAAGTAATGAGGCTGTGCTAATTGCATCAGAGCTCTGTTCGAATGAAAGGCTGCGGATGTTGCAGCCCAGTCGGGGGACGGAGCTGCAAAATCTAATGTAGCCATGGAATCCCCTTCATTTGTCATCCATCACAGTAATACACCAGGCCACTAACACACTGAGCATCCAGCTGCTCTGTCTGCCTTTGTGTGTGTGTTGGTGTGTGTATGTGTCTGTGTGTGTGACCCATCATTGATTTTTCATTTTGTATTAGTAAATTAATCCCTACAACTTGCCCCCTCCCCACCCCAAATTCTCATCAGAGGAGGGGATATTGATTGGTTTGTTATAGTGCCTTAAGGAGGCCATGAATTGCTAATCAAAATGCACATTCTGCAGGGAACAACAGTGGGGAAAAATATTCAATTCCTGGCCATGCAAAACAAACAGCACTAAAGTGTTGGGGGACTGACGGAGAGTCGCAAGTTGTGACCTTGTATAATTCGTATTCATTAATCATAGAAACTCAGGAAAGGCGACGCGTTTGCTCCGAGACTTCTTGTAGAAGGTGGAAGAGGAACTTTCTGAAAAGCACCAACAGCAAAGTCTCAGACAAGACTTTAGCTGTGCACGAGCAACTTTAAGCATCTAAAATACAATTTTATAAAAGGCTAACAAGAATAAAACGTTATGCGTGCGCTTTGAATGCATCAGACAAAAAATGCAACTCATTGCACTGTGTAATATTCTTAACTTCTAAAATTTGTGTTTATCTTACAGTCCACAATGTTTCAATAAATGTATCTATCATATTGTTGTATTTATTCGTATTGCTTCATTCATAATGTGTTCTCAGACCATCCTCGGGTTGAATTTGTACATATTTTAGACAACACAAAATTAATTATTTGACATAATGTCGATTTAATTAAAAGTTAAATAGAGTGAAAATAGAAAACTGAAGATTAAACTGCAAAATCTGTTTAAAGTCGGTCTTTTCTTAAACTCATGCCAAATCAATGCACCTGTTGAAAGCAAAAATATATTCTTTTATATTTTAGGTTTACTGATGGATCCACTTATACATAAACAAACATGCATTTAATCACGGAAGTACAAAATAGAACCCATAAGTGCAGCAAGCAGCTGACAAAGTCAGAGACAAATAAAACAAATTGGCTCGACAGAGGACCAGGAATAAAAGGAGTGGTGACATACATTTCCCTGACTGGCACTTACAGGCAGCCTCCCGCCTCACGTCGGAGCAGAACGCGTTGGTGATAACACTCCAGAGAACACTGTCGGGATTGAAGTACTGCTTTTACACGCACCTCTTTCCAGATGGTACTCCACTCTTATTATCCCTCTGCAGCAAAATAATTTCCCCTCAATCCCTGATAACGCGTGTGTACTCGGACTCACGCTCTCGGCTGGGTGAATACGAAAATCAATATAAGGAGCTGAAATGAGAATCTATTTCTTTTTTCTGCGTCGACAATGGTTTTTATTCGATGTGTGGTCGAAGTCGTCCTGAGCGGCAGGAACATATAGGGAGATGAAAACGCCGTCTGGCCTGATGGGGGTGATTTTTCAATGACACACAGTCAGATGGGGCATGCATGGGAGATCACCGGGGACGCCTCGGCTTGATGATTTTCTGCAGCCTTGTGTGACCTCAGCCTGGACGCAGATGTGCCGCCTGGTAACGTATTATTTATGCTTGTAGACACCTGACTGAGCTGAAAAATGTCAGCACTTTGATGGGGCTGCGCAAAGAAAGGATCCGTGGTCCTGCCAAGGTTGTTTGACTGAACCCGGCATGCGAGTTTAAGCATTCTGGAGGCATCGATACAGAGACTGAGGTCAGAGAAAACACTCCAGGACACGTCGAAAGACGGTAATAACAAGGCAACTGGTGAAAGGAGTAAATGTCAAGTGTCCTATAAACCATGAGGTTTATTTACCTAAATTTCAGAGAACATTGCGTTTAGAAAGAAGATATAATTGAAGGCCGGAGCTGTCGGTTTGAAACCTCGCCCTCTTTATCCAAACAATATCACACATTGCTTACAAAATCAGATGAATTGTCACTTGTGTTTGAGTTTTGCATTCTGAAAGCCAACACATAGAGAATCATCAAATATATTGAAAATGGGCATATTTCATTTAAAAAGATGACTTAATATTGGCAAATCTTTGGGGTTGCGAGAAAGTTATTTAGGATCTGAATGAAGAAGCAACAATGAGGGAGAAGAACCAATGCCATCACACTGAAAATCAGGCACCTCTCTGACTTATAGAAACAAACACAGTGAAATAACACGATGTTGACACCTGTGACCAAATGACGACCTATCAATGGGCTCTGAACTCGGTCAGAAACAGAGAAGCTGCTTTAATGCACCACTGGAGGAGTCGAGGTGCAGCAGGTCTTCAATTATCCCCTTTGCCACGTCGAACACCGTGACTGCCACACACTTTACATCTCGTGATTGGCGCCCAAAAACAGTCTAAAACGTGCTAGGATAACAGCTGAGTGAACTCACGTCCCGAGCGCAGCTGAGACTGCGAGCAAAACATCGAGGAAACATTTCCTAGGAAAATACGGCGCCATTGTCAAGAAATTAGGGAGAAAAATCAGTTGAGATACAGTGGAAGAAATTCACACGATTGAACAGCTAAACACAACAACATATTTTCACTTGACATTTTGTAAAAATATTGCACAGAAAAGGCTTTTTATGCTGTTTTCAGACATTGGCTTGAGAAAAGCCATTAAAAAAACATTTGGAAAAGATTCCAAGTTTTAATTGGGAAAATACATCTAAACAGATTTCAGGTGTTTTATTTTTTATTTTCTTGTCAAGTCTAAGTTTGTTTTTTAAAAACAGAACTTTCACAATAGCTATTGATCTTCCAGCACTGACCTTGTTGGGAGAAGCTTCCCGAAGATTTTGAGCACAATTACCACTACATTAAATCTGTGGAGATGTGCAACTCCATAAAAGCTACTTCAGGCCTTTAATGCAGCACTGAGTGCTGCACTCAGTCATCATAACAATCTGGGCATTTATTGAGGCTCTTAACTGCGAGTGTCTGTATGCGAGAAATGATTGAAAAAGGAACGAGTCGTGCATAAAAGATAACAGATGCATGTCTAGATAGCTTCTGCACATGAATTCCTGTTGAATGTAGAGATGGGGAAAAAACAAGCCAGTAGTGAGTTGAGGTGATTAGCAAGTGTCCTTAAGGACGCAATTTAAAGCACGTCAGAAAAGCTTTCAACACAAACGCAACGCAGCAAAATCACTGTAAAACAAGCAGCAGCCACAGGATCCGCACCTTTGACTAAACTAAACTCTCTTCATACTAAAGATTGTTTAGTTGTAAAGCACAGCACTTGTAGCTGTGTTCTGGCAGAGGGAAGGTCCAGGGTGACACTGAGCTTTGAGATTCCCTTCCAGTGTCTAACTTTTAGCCCATGCTGCCCCCTAGAGGTACCATGGCAGCATTTTGACTGGTGGCAATCAAAGTGGATAAATCAGCCGTGCAGAGCAGCACTCTTCACACTGCAGACTTTAATGACCAGCTCTGACCCTTTGCGAGGGGCTGGTCAAATTATAATTGAAATGCGCCCTCGGTCAGTCACTGCGGAGTGACCGCTTCACTGCCCTAAAGTGACCCGCATGCACAGAGGATGACGTGTCGGTGTGTACCGATGACTGAAACCGCACTGAGTAAACCAGAACAGGGGGAGGAGATGGAAAATAAATAAAGCAAAGTTTGGGGATTTGGGCCACTTTCATCTGCAGTGTGAAC
>JAUESE010000085.1:11152410-11164783 GCA_032274725.1 Malacoctenus triangulatus
CTGCAAGTTTTAAAAGCACTATAAAGGATGGCTGCATGAATAAATGAATGGGCACTGATGTAAAAACACTGGTGGAATTTTTCTTTGACATTTTCAAGAGCAGACAACTGATAAACAGTCTGGAAAACACAGATGTCAAAACAGCCTTTCGCTGTCTACGTCAACAAAACTGTGCTTTCAGGACAATAAAGTTTTGACTGCTGTCACATCCTGTGCTCGGTCCATCTGGACATCTCTGTCTGGTTTCACACATAAAGATCATTCCGGAGCAGATTAGGACCTATGAGACGCAGCGTTGGGTAGTTTGGTGCAGACTGAGGCTTTGTACGAGGCATCTTCATTTTCATCCGCACTCATGAAACAATCTTTGAAGAACAGCCTTTACTTTGAAAACCTGCCAAGTGTGAACACACCCCAAGCCATGTGACAACAGACTACAGGACAGATGTTACTTGCTTTTGGCCAGTGCTCCATAAGGACCATCTTTGCCTTCCGCTAAGAGAGAACAAGTTGTAAAGTTTGTACAGTCTTTCTAGAGTAGATAAACTACATAAAATAAACTACAAGAAAATGTGACATAACTACACAGTATGTGTGCTACATTATACTCAGAATACTTGCATAGATAAGGGGAGAATGTTGGTCCATTAGGAGCTGGAAAGAAAAAGAATGAAGGATGATTCTTCAGACAGAGCGAATGAACGAGACGTCAGAGTGAGTAAAAAGACACAGAAGGGAAATGTAAGGGGCTACTTGCATGCGACAGGTGTATGAGGGGGAGAATCCTCTGTGTCAGCTGAGCAAAACCCAACACATGAGAAGACGTAAGTCCACAACTCAGACTTTATCCAAAACTCACACAAATCCATGCGCCTTTTAAAGGTGCTCTGTGTTGCACCCGAAAGCTAACAATTCTTGTCAAGATGAAGGGAGCAGGTTGATTGTACACAGCGACCTGTCATGTAGTTACTCAGTTCAGTGAATGGGATCGTTCCTCATTTGAGAGACATGACTTTGTTATCACAAGCTAAATAATAAAGATACATTTATGGTATTGTACAGCTACAATGTATAGAAAATGGAGGTTACAATATTTAAATGAAAAAACACAATAAATCTTGCATGTCTATAAATATATGAAAACAAAACAATTGTGTTTCCCAATTTCGAGTCGTGATTCTGACATTTGCCATAAATTCAGTGGTCTGTATGAAATGCTCTACTTTTCAAATGACAAAAGTCACAAGTCAAAGCACATATTTAGCCTTGAGTGTAAAATTTTTTATACCTCGAAGCAGTGAAAACACTCAAAATGAAAGAATCCCTAAATTGGACCAAGTTACAGGTCAAATTTTGAAATACCGCATTTTTCATAGTTATTTTGACATTTGATAATATCATCAAGACCCTTGAAGATGTTCAACTTTTGTGAATTTAATCAGTTGATAATTAATTCAGAAAAAAATCTGACAGTTGTAAAATCATCAATATTTAGGATATAAAATTTTCAGACCCCAACGAGTAAAATGTCAACATAAATAGGTACAAAATCACTCTTTTACAAGTTCAACACAGAGCAGCTTTAAAAATTCGCTTCATGTCAGCCTGAGAAATGATACTTGCTTTCATCAGAAGCCTCACTTGCTTCCATGCCAGTCTCTGGTGCTTCAGCTAAAGGGTGCAGAAAGGGACGAGGGGGCGTTAAAATGAGAAATGAGCTGCTGTTAAGATGACGCGGAAGATATTCAGCAACTTTTGAGTTTGGTCTTGATCGTGTAGGTCAGGGTGTGAATGCACTGCGAGTGTAGTACTTGCTTTTTGATGGCGAGTCATTGATTGAATCCTCAGTGATCGCTTAAGTTTGTAAGAAAAATTGGCAGACAAGGAACAGCGAGACAGACAAGTGGAAAAAAGATGAATGGACAGAAAAACACTGGATGAAAAACAGACATTGAAGAGACGAACGACCGAACGAAGAGATCCGTTGGCTTCCCTCACCCTCCTCAGGTGAGGCGGCCACTTTGACGGCTTCTCTCTCTCTCTCCCTGCGGGTGATGCGTTGCTTCTCCTCCAGCCTCTGCTTCTCTGCGTTGGCCTCGTCCCACCGGCCATCCTCCATTAACCGCTGGTCAGGGCGTCTCCGACTGTCAGTGGGTGCCACTCCCTCTTCGGGTTCATTAAGCGTCAAGGCCAGTGAGGAGAAGTAGTACATGTTCTCTGCTCCCTCTCTGAAAGATGTTACACAATCGTAAAACACAGAGCTGCACCGCCTCCCAACGCTTACCTTTCCCTCCCGTAAAACAAACACTCACGGTAATGGGTTCTTTCTCCAGATTTCTTTGGCTTTGAGGGTCTGATAGACGGTCCTCTGTTTGCCTTCAGTGCCGTTCTCGCCTTTACTGCTTTGCATTATCCTGGAAAACTCCATTTTCTCGTCCCAGGTTCCTGACAGCACATAATGGGCCTTCCCGTCCTTATCAGTCACCACTCCTGTTACCTGCAACAAAACAAGAGTTAGAGATCACAGAAAATCCTTCATTACAACAGAAGAAAAAAAAAAGACTAATGAACGGAGAGTTTAAAATGCATCGAAGGAGGAAGCGCGACAGCTCACCTTTCTTGGTACATCTCTGGAGAAGTAACTGTAGGGAGCAAACTTGAGGTGGCAGCGATCTCCTGTCTTGTGGTTCACCACATCGATCTCCCCCGACTGGTTCAGGACAACATGAGACGAGGAACAGTTCAAAATAGAAAGTGTTTATGAAAGGGTCAAAAGAAAAAACTCAAACAAATATTCAAATTGCTTCATTGTCCAGCAAAGGACGTGTGATGAACTGTCTGATTTTTTAACCAATAAGCATCTGCTTCACAGTTACCTGATCAATCCATAGTTTCCCCACAATAATATTGTGTACGGTTGTCGTCACTTTTTTCCAAGAGTAGTGATTGTCGCTCTTGTCAAATATACACTGGATAGACCCTTTGAAGAGAGAAAAACAAAAGGTCCTGTGATTGGTGGGTAATGTTGTAAAAGCAAACTTCAAGCATGTGCCACGAGTCACATCTGATAAAGCACAAACAGGCCTCATCTGGAAATAAACCTGCTGAAAATGTGTGAAAATGACCAAAGAGATGGAGGTGAGCAATCAATATCAAAACAAACGCTTACCGAGCGGCATGATGGAGAGATATTTTCCTCTAAACTTGCTGGCCAGCGTGATCTCCTGCCTGAGGGTCCAGCCCTTCTCAGAGATGGCATGGTGGGCTGCAGCAGGCGGGTGGTGACTCACCTGAGACGAGAAGCGAAGCCAAAAGAAAGGGAACACATTTGAAAAAACATGCACAATATCAGCGTGATAACTTCGGACTGCATGCCTGTTTCCAGGGACACAGAAAACAGCATCCTTGGAATAAAAGCAACATGTTCTGCACCGATTATTCTGCGTACCTGCTCACAAAGCGACCGATAACCGCACTCTTTGAGCCGATCCAGCTCGAAGGTTTCTCCCAGCAGTGGATTGAAGGGCTTCCCTGTGCGGTGGACAGTGGTGGAGTAAGAAGAGACGGTGAACGCTGCTACATAACACATCTGCTCCAGAGAGCTCTGACACTTGGCTCCCTTGTCCAGCAGCTCGTAGTACTCCAGGTCTTCAGACAGACGTTGCAGCATTGAAAGGGGCTCATTGAAGTTCACCTGGAAAGTAAAAAGCCACAAAAGTCCAGTGAGGTCTGGTTGATTTCAATAGGTACGCTTGGGCTGCATGTGGATCCTTTTCTTACAGGCATCGGTATCTTGGACAGCTCCTTTCCAATACAGTTCTTCATGATGCTCCACAGATTGAGGTAATAGTTGGGTTTGTCAGGGATACGGGTCCGTCTTTGTCTAACGGGCTCCAACTCGAGGGGCTGAGGTGACTCTGGATTGGATGCCAGAGAAAGTTCATCAAACTGAAAATAAAAGAACGAAAGAGAGAGAGAGAGACATCAGCAAGGATCAGACCAACTGTGTGTGTTACATCTACACAAAATCAGATGTTTCTTTTGGAGATGAACGTTCACCCACATTCACGGATTGATCGTCCATTCCAATCTCACTGCTGAGTCCACTGACGTTGCTGCCGGACCTCCTGAAGAGCCAAGAGAGAAAAAAGGACAATGAAATAGGGGACAGAAGAAGACAAGTGACGAAAACATGAATGAGAGAGTGAAAGTTGAAAAGAGAAAGAAAAACACTGAACAACCTGTGATATTTGGGATCAGCAGGTACAGTAATGAACTCTGCTGGATCTTCCATAGCGTCAAAGAACTCATTGTCGTCATCCTCGTCGCTGGCGTCTCCTTTTTCTGGAACACCAACTGAAATAAACATGGACAGAAGTTGAAACATCAAACACATTGTAGCATTTTTTAAAAGGACGTGACTTCAATTTTGAAGGAAAGCTCACATTTGTTCCCCAAAGTTGGATTGCTGAATGAAGGGGCCAGAACGGTGGCTCCCCTGAAAGCTCTTTCTAAGTGGTTGTGCTGTTTGGCGAGCTGCTCCAGTGTCTCCTCCAGTCGTATCCTCTGGTCTCTCTCCGTCTGTAAAGCCTTCTGCCAGCGCTTACTGTTGTTCTGGGCCAGTGACAGGAAGTCTCTGCAGGCCTTGGTAGATCAAACAAGCGCAAACAAGCAACATATTACGAACAAATGAAATCTAGTGCCCTGGCTTTGTATCTAATTCACATACAGCTTACATTGATCATGGCATTAGAGGTGATCCGAAACAGCGTGGCCCTCTCTGTGACCTGTCTGATCTTGTCCCCCATCTCAACTCCAACGTGAATCGCCTCCAGTTCAGATAAAGACCTGAATGTGTGGGACAAACAAACGGAAGGCCACACATGCTAAAAATTACAAATACCTTTAGATCAGCTGGAGCATTTCAGATGATCAGCAGCCTACCTTTGGAGCGCAGACCCATGCTTAACAATGAGGTCATTGCAGGTGCTGAGGTCCTCCACCTTGCTGTTTAGGGTGCGTAGCGTAGACTGAATTTCTGAGTTACGACCGCCTCCCCCCTGTCCTGAGGTGGGGGGGACTGCGGGACAATCATCACCCGAGTCATCTGGTCGATGGGAGAAAGAATTACACGATAAGAGCACATCACTTGGCTGCTTGGTGCTGAAGAAAGTTTTCTAGCCACTGCTCTCACCAGATTCAGCCGGCATGTGGACGGCCTTCGCGAGCTCCAGAGCAGTTATCCATCGCTGGCGCTCCACCTCGGAGCTGGCCTTCAGGTGATAGGTCTGCGCCCCTCCGTTGGAAATGACAAAGTTGCACGAGTCCTCCACGGCAATATTGGCTGTGGCCAAGTTAATGGTGCCTCGGCATGTGTGACCCATTTCAGCCTGAGTCCTGACAAAAGAGAATGAGTGAAGGAAGGCAACAAATTTACAAACTATTGATGGAGAGAGCATCAAATTCTGCAAGTATAAACATCATCTGTCTGTCTGATTACACCTTTCTCTGTTTAGAAGCACTTTAGATCCATTATCATAAAACGATAATTAATAATAATAAGATAATTATGTTTCCTGTAATTGTGTAGAATTATGATGTGCTGTACTTGTCTAGAAACAATACTCTATCTTAAAGAGTTTGTTACTTTAAACAGTAAATTTCAGCTTGTGTTTTAGGGGTACAATAAACTCAATTGAAAAAAATTCAAGTTTTTGCAACAATAGAAAGATTTAACCTGAATGCGTGTTAGGACAACACAAGGAAAGGACAGTCCCTTTGTGTAACTAGGAGTATGATGAATGAATGTATGATAGACAGAGAGATTGAAATGCAAAAAATGTCGTGACATGACACAGACGACAAAGCAGTCTCAAGGCCCTGAGACATTATCTCATCAAGGTCTTATTCAGAGAGAGATGGATGAAGTTGTTGGTTCAGAGCTGAACTGACTGTAGAAATGTCCTCCAAAGATGTCCTTTAAATTTCTGATCAAAAAGCACATTAAAGAACTTTTGTGTTTTCAAATCAACCTGAGTGTATGACTTAAAATAGTATTACAACTGTTAACTTCTTTTATTTTTACCACTTCTGGTGATGAAAATTAAAGCCTGATTCACATAAGAACAAGACACAAAAGACATACCTATAATAAGAGAGCAGTCCATTGCTGAGAACAAACCACCGCCTCTGGTACCCTTTAATGTAGTTGGTCCATTTGAAGAGCCAACCCTTATATGTGTCCCCAGGGGTTGGAGTAGGAGGCTTTGGCTCCGACATCACTACAGCCTGTAATCTCACCGGGGCAGAGGTTAGAGCCTGAGCAATAAAAAGGAATAAACAGAGCCGAAACTTCAATAAAACATCCAATTCATCGTTAAGTGTAACCTAGATTGCTGTAAATAACGTGCATTTGACACATCAGCTCCCTAAAAACACGATTAATAACCGGCTGAAGATATTTGTTGACAGTGCACCTTTCATACTTGTGTTGCATGGATTGAGACGGACAGCATCCTCCATATAAAGCTACTGTGTGGTCACCGCAGGTTGTCAGAGTCACTGTCAAATGAATCGATCTATTTGCTGTCAGATGTCGTAAATCGTGTTTGAATGGACAGGGCGGTGAGTTAAGCGATAATGCCAATCGTCACTTTACATTGAAGACAAGTTACTCCAGAAAGAAACCAAAGTGTGAGAGCACAAACTGACTCTGACTTACAGGTAACTCCTGAAGGATTGAAACAAAACACTGTGATAACAGTCCACTTAACGCGCTTCCTGATCACTCGCTGACATGCCAGTGTCAGGTAAACACCGCCTGGGTCCCGCTGGGTGAGTAACGCCGAGCAACATGAAGCCAATTCCACCCATCAAATCTACTTAAAACTCTGTCCGCTACTAAGCTCGCAGCTAGCTCCACGGCGTCCCGAGCTGCAAGACGAGTTGACACGTCGCAGACGATGTCAGCGGCCGTGTCGCAGCGATTCAGCTCTTTGTGCACATCTCCGTCCGACGGCTTCGTTCAAACTGAGACGTTATAACGAACTGCTACAGGGCGACACTTACCTTTGGGTGGGCATGTCGCGCAGGAAGAATCGACGCTAGCAGGCTAACGATAGCTTTGCTAACTACTTTGCTACAGGTTGTGCGACAAAACAAGGGCCGACTCGCAATGTGGGCGTCAATCTTGGTTCCGCTGGACTCTGGTTTGATGCCAAACTGCGCGGAAAACTTGTCACCAATAAACAAAAGGCTTGTAAATATATTCCGAGTCATTTTATGTGTTTTACAATAATTTGACTGGTTTATTCTAATTATCGTTTGTGAAACTATATATGAAGTAAGGGAGGAATGTCACCAGTCCGCTAAAAACCTGCAAGTATCTGTTGCTCAAAGCTAACGTTGTCAGAAATGTGTGTGTAGATATATATATGTGTATATATATGGGTGTATGTATAGTAATCTTTGTCAATTTATGCCAAGCATTAAAAAAAATCCTGCAGTCATGATTGAGGCATTTTCATGTCCAAAAAGATTTAATTAAAGATATTATGAAAGTACAAATTCATCATGCATGTCAGAGTTTCAGTTGAGTTGAGATGCTCTGTTAAAATAAAATGAGGTCACATGCCTCCTGTCAAAATGTGTGTGCAGTTTAGATCCATTGCAGCGATGTGGAATATGAAAGTCTTTAATTACAGAGAAACTGGCTGAACTGTAAAAAAAAACAAACATTTTTACATCATCACAATTGGGATCTAACTATCACTTATTTTATTTATCACTCTTGAGCCGCTGACAGTTGAAACTAGTTAGGAAATTAAGGTAAAAGTTGCAGATGCAAAAGCCACATAATTCAAGCTGAGCTTTAATCATCGCACTTCATGTCAGCTATCATTTTTTATTTCAGCAACAATAAAACACACAAATCTTTTCACTCAGATTCATTTTATTGGACTCTGTAAGGGAACAATAAAGCTCGTGTAAGCTAGGCTAAAAGATTATTTCAAATACTTCAACTCAAAACATGGACATGTACATTGAGTAATGTGTACGCCTTTACATTAGACATTATACACCATTTTGCAAACTTATTTTGTGATGGTGTTTGCATTCATACTCTTGCCACTTCCACTCAGCACAATATATGGTGTTTTCTGAGACTTCTGCTTCTCTTGGAGGAGAGCCACCGTCCCCAGTGGGGTGTCGCTGCTGCTCATCTTCTTCAGAAGCGCCTCTTCCTCCAGCTTTTTCATCCTCCTCTCAGTCTTCATCTTTCCAGACCCTTTCCCGTGGAAACGATGCGACAGCTGCCTGAACGCTTCCTTTGGTGTGAGTTTTCGCCCAGACTCATCCACATACTCGATCTTAACATCAGGTTTGTAGCCGTCCTTGTCCTTGAAGTCTTGCGTGAAGCCTCTGTATTCTTCTCTGCGACTGTACTTGTCGTCAAAGCCCATCTTGTCCTCAATGCAGTAGTTGTCATTTGGCAGAGCGCCCTTTGTCGCTTTGACACGAGCGACCTTCTGCATTTGAGTGTCCAGCAGACCTTTATTTTTGCACAACAGCAAAGCAGCAGCGAGGCCCGAGTTGACGATTGGCTCCTCATCCAGAATGGTAGCAGATGCCGTGGAGAAGTCAGGTTGCTTTTGCTCTTCATCCAGATTAACTGTGCTCCAGCCAACATTTTCATCCATTTCAGAGTCTGAATCACCAGCGTCGTCTTTCTCTTCCTCCTGCTCAAAGTCCAGTATGTCCTCCTGGTCCTCTCTGTTGCCTGACAGCCCATAAGTTGGGATATCACCCAGAGTTCTGCAAAACTCTGACGTGGCATTGAAAACAATGTTGTTCCTCTTCTCTGGGTCGTTCTCACTGTCAATTTTATTGAGTCTTTTAATCTGGTCTGCCACTTTCTCTCCGGAGTCTTTGAGGAGCTGCTTTTGCTTCAGCTTCCTCTGTTTCTCCAGCTGTTTCTGAAGCTCCTGCTCAGCCTCATCCTCTTCAATAACAGCTGGGTCAGGAGGTGTAAAGTCCTCCTCATCACTTATCTCCATTTCTGCCATCCTGATGTCATCAGACATCCGAGGGGCGTCGGGTGGGACTTCAGTCTCCTCCAAGGTGACTTGCTGACCATTTTCATCCTCGTTCTGTTTGCGGCCTCGGCCACGAGTCCTGGAACCAAAATCTGTGTTGCGAGTGTCGTCCACGAGCTCATCTGCAGCTGAGGCTTTTTCTTTCTTCCTTATCTTCTTCACGCGCCTTTTGGTCTTTTTGAAGCCCACCATTTCCTGGGGTGTGTAATATTCAGATGCAATGGACAGCGCAGGCATTTCCAAGGACTGAGCCTGATTGCGCAGCATTTCTCTCATGGCCTGCAGCTCCCGCTCCCGTTCCCCATCAGCAAAGCCACCTGTGCTCAATCGGAAGCTCTTCTTTTTCTCCCCGTCGATTTCTTCATCATACTTTGACAGCACAGAGCGAGACTTAAACGTGACCATGTCGTCAACACTCTCCTCATCTTCGTAGGGCTTGTAATCTGGCTTTTTCTTCTTTAACTCCACGTTCTTATCTGCTTTTTCTTTGTCCACCAGCCCAACATTCACGAGCACGTCCTCTTCTTCCTCAAGGACGCCTTTGTCTTGCAGAGTCAGGATGACAGTCTGGCCCTCGTTGAAAGACTCCACCTGGTGCTGCACTTTCAGCCCCTTTAGATCTCGGGACGTGTATGCTATCTGCTTGCTTTGTGCAAATTCTTCCTCCACCAGATTGCTGACTCCAAACTCTTGGTCCATTTCTTCCAGAAGCTTGGCTCTTTTCTCTGCCATTTCTTTTTCCTTCGCCAGCTTCCTGCTTTTCTCCACCCACTCAGCGGTGTCCTCCAGCCAGTCATCAGCAGCCAGAGTTTTGACTTTCCCCAACTTCTGGTTTAGGATGCGCTTCTCTTTCATGGCTGCAAGCTTTTCTTTCAACTCGCTTTGTTGCTTGATGACAACCGGGTTTATGGTCTCGGCAACGATTGGCTCTTCTTTGGTCCCGAGCTCCTTCTTCGTCTCATTCAGCTCCAGAGGTTTGAGGCCGAGCTTTGCCCTGAGTTTGTTAGTTTCCTCAATACTGAGCGATGCGTCTCCACTTGCAGACTGAGGCCCTGCATCTGTACTGCTCCCCTCATATCCAAGATCTATCTTCTCCTTTTTCACTCGTGGCTCCCCGGTGCTCCTTTCACCTTTTCCGCGGCTGTCCCGTCTACTCCTCTCTCTGGACCTGGAGCGTTTTCGTTTGTCCTTATCCCTGGTCCCGTCCCGGTCAGAGCCGTCCCTCTCTCGCTCCTTGTGACGGTGTTTCTTGTGTTCCCGGCGGCGGTCCTCTGCCTCTTTGTCACGGCTCTTCTCCTTGTGTTTCTTGGACGATCCCATGATTTTCCTCAAGCTTAAAAGAGCAGCAAGTTAGAAAAAAAAGTTCAGTACTAACAATTACTGGCAAAATCAGTGATTTGATTATCAAAGTAAACAGCTAGCTTTCCGTGCTAACGAGCTCACGTTAGCCCAGTAGGCTAACGGTGTTATTAACGAAAAAACTCACTCGGCGCAGAAGGTGGGAAATTAATCTTTCATCCGCAGTCCAGTGTTATCCCAGAGCAGGTAATATTGTGGAGCTGTTTCTTCGCTGTGTATTTACTGACTACGATGTCACCATCCACAATACACGGCGCTGCAAGTTTGAGCTTACAACAACGTTCTGCAATCGACGACGACGGCGGCTTCCTGACAAACGCAGTCAGAGGAGGAAGTCGCACCAGCAGCGTTTTTTGTGTTTTACTGCCTCCTGCTGCTCAGGAGGGTTCATATCAGGCTAGGAGCCTTTCCATTAGTTACTGCGTTTTGGTGGCGATTAGACGTTGATGCTAATCAAATGGCTTTCTCCAGTCCGAGAGAGGATTTATAAAAATTCACTGAAGTGCATGAAGTGCAAGCCAACGATATCAGGTTTCCGTTCCTGGCTCTGAATGGTAACATCAGTGTACTCCTTTCTGAAATAGTGAGCTAGCTATCTTGGCTATCTTAGTTTAAAATTCAACTCAAAGCAATCTTTCCACCTGCTCAATGTGAGCTTATCTGAGTAAGTGATGATTTGTCGTGACAGCGCGTGAATCTTATCTTAACGAGCTAGCGAGCCATTTTCTGTATTTGTAGTTTGCCTCGCTAACACAATGCGGGATGCTTGTTGGCTTTAACTTTCATCGAGACGCTGAAAGTTAGCTCCGTTGTGAGCAGCTGGTAGCAAGCTAGGTCGTTTTAGCCAGCTACATCAACAAGCTAGGCTGATTTAGCGACTTTCTAGCGAGGCTGTTCGTCATTTTTTGTACGGTAATGTTATCATTGACTCGATGACGAGCTGGGACAGGTCGGGGTGACTGCGTGTTGCCATGGCAATTTTCTGGACTGGAACTGGGTCACAAATGTTTTGCTAGTGAAGTTCAGCAGCAAATAGGCGATATACGCCAGCTTTTACTCTTGTAAGCGACAACTTCACGAGCGTCAGTGGTTGCTGCTGCACCGTCTGAAGGTAACATTAGACAGTTTTCCTCGCAGACCGCCCGCCTGAACAGAAAGCGCTAAAGTCGCTGCGTATGGAGGGAATGCCTCGCATCTTGTTTTCCCGGGGAACCGAGCGGGCCACGCGCACACACATCAAACCCTAACGGCTGCTCACACCAAACCCGGTCATTAACGGACCATAGCTATAGAAACATTGTCAGTTTGGTGGTGACCTCAGTGTAGGTGAAGTTTGGATCTGCTGGTAAGAAGTGACGCATTTGATGCGTTGGCTTTAACTAATTGTGAGCTGTAGCTGATATCGTTAATTATTCTTTCGTCAGAATCCACGTTGATTTCAGACCAGGTTATGATTTATTCAGTGCAATATGTTGTTATTAATAGCTTACAAATGGCAGCCAAGTTGCTCACGTAAAGACTTTGATTGAATACTAATATAGCGTTCAAGGTTGTGATACAATAGTTGCAGCACCTTCTTTCCAAATTCCTCAGGATTCCTCTTTTGGTGCTGTTTTGATTTTCCCAGTCTTTGACTGAGAAATACAGCAAACTGCGAGTAAACAGTTGAATCAAGGTCATTTTGAATGTAGCGGTCTGTATGGAGACTTATTTATTTTGTTTTTCACTCTGTGATCTCTGTGTGGTGACCAGGATATGTTTGTTGTGAATTCCAGCACGCTGTAAGAGGGTGACATGGCAACTGGAGGCACTCCTTTTGATGACAGTGCAGAGGAGCTGCACAACTGGACTGTAACCAACGGTAGTCTGGAAGATAGACTCAACAACATGGTAAGGAGAAACCATACCCTGACACAGAC
>JAUESE010000085.1:11250274-11263376 GCA_032274725.1 Malacoctenus triangulatus
GTGTAAATATTTACAAACACTGCCTTTAAGCCGTGACCCCGTGCTCTATTTATGACCCGCTTTCTGCCATCTGGTGACCCCCGCCCCCCTCCCCTCCCTCTAATCTTCACTGCGTGGCACTGCTGACCAGAAAACAGCCGATTCGTCTGTTTGAACTGGAACAGCCGACGGCAGCAGAGCTGTGGGACACAAAGCCTGGCTGAGTTCTCTGCATTCTAAAAGTGTGAATGTGAAAACAAATCCTTCTTAATAATACACATTTCTGAGCTATGTTGAGATCAGAGCGTGAAGAAGCATCTGTGTCGACGCTCTTCTCTTTGCTTTTTCTCTGCCGGCAGTCTCATGAGGCAAAGCTGCAGTTTTTCTTTTTGTCTGAAACTTTCGGTGGACCAATTACCCTTTAACATCTCCAGTACTGAAAATTTAAATAACCTCTCGAAGCCTAAAACCACTTTCACCCATCATACTTGTGTTATTGCATGTTAGTACCAGGAAGTCTTTCTGGGAGGGGGAACGTTGGGTGGTCTGTCAGCCTGTTGCCAGGATAACTCAGGAGATTCGATGAAACTGTCAAGTTGGGTGATGGGAGGGACCTGTGATAAGTGGGTGGATTTTTTAATTCACACAACCTTCCTGTAGCGTGTTAGAGGAAGGTGTGACACTTTCACTGAGTCTGAATCGCAAAACATTAAAGCAAGAACAGTCATCAGACATCTCGGTAATGGTGTTGGAGTGCTTCGAATTTTAAATTGTTTTGTTTCATTTCAGTTTAACTTTGTTCAAATTCATTTTATTTTTTCTCAATCCTGTTTTATTTGGTATTTTTATTTGTTTTTACTTGATCTGGTTTAATTTCCGATATTATTTATTGATAATAAAATCATCAACAAAAATACTTATTCATTTATATCTAGTGAATGTGGTTCAGTCAAACTGAGTGAATTTCCAATGATATTTTAGGAAATTTAAACTTGATATTGCTCTGTCAAACTTAACAGCTGAGTGTTGACGGGTTGACGTTAAATTCAGCAAAAAATAGAGCCTGTTCTCAGCAGCAGACAGCAAGTGATTTTTTTTTTTTTTTTTTACTCAACCACAATTTTGGCCGAACCTGCAGTGATAGACGAGCGTGGCACAGATATGCCGGCTGGGAAAGGATGAAGCCTCGGGGATAATCGACAATATGTCATCAAAACACAATGGAACTGGAGGGACTTTACTCCAGTTACTTCCAGAATACAGAGCAGGGTCTTTAGGAATCAGTTATCCCATCAACACAGGGCTGTTTTCATTTTACCACAAATAAAGTACAAAGTGTTTGTTTCTCAAGTCGACAATCAACAGCCTCTTTAGTGAAGTGGAAGCGTCTGAGTTCGAACTGTAATGAGTTTGTTCTGATGTAATAGTCGGCTTCCTGAGCTCACCAGTGATTTCTCTCAATTCATTAAATCGGCCTTCGGCGATGGCGGCATCATTTGCAGCCGCGGTGACCGATTCACTGACAGTCTGCCTCACAGTATAGTTTATTTTGTCAATATTTGTTTTTGAGCTTTAACAGAGTGATGATTAGAGGAAGGCAGTGGACTGAAGTGGCAAAGTTCTCCAGGGATTGGCAATTTAGAGTGCCTGCTGCTGACCACATAAACACACACACACAGACACGCACACACACACCTTCAGCGTGTGTGTGTGTGTGTTTGTGGAAAGAAAAAGCGAGAGAACATCAATCTTGCCCAACATGATTTGCTGACTGGATGAAAGCACTCCATCTGTCTTATGCTGTTTATTGAGGGAAAATTGGTTGATTTTAGCACAGTCGTTCCAGAAAAAGAAAGAGAAAAGGGGGAAACGGATGAGGAGATGTCCTTGTCCACACCTGTGTGTAGAGCGACAAATAACCAAGAACAAATAATCATATCTTCAAAAGAAAATTAAACCGTGAATATGAATTTAAATATATATATCCCTTTTCTCTCTCTCTGTCTGAAACAAAGCAAAAAGAGGCTGCGAAGCAGCTAAAATGAGGATGTTGAGGCCGAGAAGGAGCTTATGCCTTGCAAATGCAGAGTTACTCCTCAGGCATCCAAGACTGACGTGATGAAAAGGAGAAGCAAGTATGACGTGTCTCCTTCAAAGTGTTGGACAACACTTTAAAAGTGGATTCGCGGCTACCTTTGTCGCTGCTCTGCATGAACTTTGAAAAGTCAGTGTTTGAGTGAGGTCAGCGTGTCAAAGTCACACAAAATCCAAAAGAATGTGCTGTGTCAGCGCTCCTCCTCAAATTAACAAGGCAAAGGTTTGTACCCTGCCAAGACCCAAATCCCTGCCCTTTGTCTGCCCTCCGCTCTGTGGGCCTGTCCGCGAATGCTAAAGAGCTCCTCTGCTCCTCCATCATCTTTTCTGTCGGACAATGAAGAGCTGAGAAGACGCTCGCCGGCCAACTTGCTAGTCCAGAGCTGAGACATGACGAGAAGCTGACAGCAGCTTGTGACAGTAGAGCTACAGATCAAAGGCAATTCAATCTGTGTGCTGAATGTACTGGCTGCATAACATCAGACGTCCTAATCAGTGTGACTGCACTTTTATGTGAGTGTAGTTTTAAAGGGAAGACTCAAGCAAATGTGGCATGAATGTCCGGGTGCACTCAGAGAACTGTAACAGACTGGGAGTGTTTGAGCAGCTCATTGGGGAATGAACTGGTCTCACATCCTGTCTTTATTCACCAGATTCAGTGGTCCCAAAGTGACCAACTCACTCATTCACACACACACTCACACACCGACGGGGTCAGCTGCCATGCGGGGAGCTTGGACAGCACCGGGAGACATTTGGGGTTGAGAGACTTGACAGACTGGACAGAGTGAGATGAGACAGCGTCTCTCGCCTCGTGTCTGCTGATTCGCTGCTGAGGCCTGCGTACATGCTGAATTGCCTTAACAACCAAACATGCTGTGCATTGAGATTGTCAGTATCTCGCGTGTGATCAACTCAGTAATGGCGCCTGTAATGAAAGACCCAAACATTAGTATTCAGGTGAGGGTTTTCACATTTGTTGGAGCATCCATCTGCCATGGAAAGACTGGAGGGGGCGACACTGCATGAATGGGAAGTGGCCACTGTTTTGCACATTGACCCAGTCCTGAGTCTGCCTCCTTCCACCAATGTTAGTGCAAAATTACGACACTCATTTTTACTTTAGGATCATTGTGTGAAAATCGAGATTCCGCTTCATTTTCATTTTATTTTCTATGAATACTTCTTCTGTTTCTAACTTTGAAAGATCGAAACAGACTCGTTTGCAGAAGCGCTTTGTCTTTACTGATGCTGATGTTCACAATAATGAAGACGAAAGTGATAATATCGTCATCACGAAGCTTAAAAGTGCCTCTTTCATCATCCACTGTCCGCCGCTGCAACCATAAATTCTGATTAGCGGCATAACCACGAGCTAACAGAGCTGCTGTTTGCATCATTAGCCTTCAGTCACTCTGGACGGTGCGATGCACCACCCATCGACTAAACTGTGGGATCATAGCAAAGGCCTGATTTTTCCCCCCACTGTGGTGCTGGTGTTTCAGCAACTGTTTGGGGGGGGTGAAAAAAAAAAGAAAAGAAGGACAGTGTTGAGCAGGGAGCCGGTCCAAGTGATCACAGACACAACAAATGCTTGGCAGCAACATTTCTCTCTTTCTGTTGCACTCTGCTGGGATTATGAGCTGGCAAAGTTTCTCTGCTCATTTCTGCCGGATTCTTTGTGCAGTCTGTTGCTTCTGCATGTTTGTGGAGAGGCAGACATGGCCGTGGTTAGTGGTGTTTATGGTGGGCACACAGCGCAGCCTAAGGTTTGTTTTTTTCAGCAAACTGTTTGTCAAACTCACATTTGATGTTTTTTTTTTTCTTTGTGACTGTGATTTAGAGGTTCCTGAGAGACAAGAAATTACCTTGGCTGGTTTGCTGAAATTCAAAATATATATTTCAAAGCTCACACTGGCCAGCTGCAGTCCCAAAGGCGTATAAATACAATGGGACCTTCTTGGCAGTAAGTTTGCCACGAAAATGTCCCCCTTTAGCTCAGGATGGACAAAATTCAAGCTAATTAACTTCGGTAACGACCAACGAGAAACTGTGACAATAAACCACAAAAATTAGCTAAATATTGGTTGGATTTGTCTGATGACAAGTTGGCAAGTGCTGCTTGAAGCTTATGTCAAGCGAAGCTAATTAGGTGTTTCACTTCTCGTGCGTCATTTCGGCTGAGGATCGACTTCACAGCTGAACTGGTTCGAGGATCCAGGAAGCTTTCACAACAAACCTGTTTTGTCGGCTTCAAACTGCAACATTTCTCACTGCAAACAGCTGGCTTTGTTTGGGTGCTTTAATTGTCGGTGGAGGTTGCTCTCAGTTTGCCTGCAAGTGAACTATTTACAGTGTGAATGCAGAGAGGACCAAACACTGGTGGCAAAAGCAACAAAGATATAAAATTCAAGTGTTTGTGATTGATGATCAAAAGAGATTTTATTCGTTTTCATATTTAACAAAATATTAAAATCTAGTGGCTCCTGACTTTTTAGAGGGGTGCAAAAACACCAGTATAATAAAGTTGTGTTGCACTTGTAGACTTTTATTATCACACTCTCTTCTGATTGGAGGTTAAGCAGCATTTTACTGCACAGAGAGACGGAGGGATTCTTTCATGATGCAAGTAAAACTGATGGTGTTTTGGTGCCGACTGTCACCAGGAAACGAGGGACAAAACATTTTCGCACTGCAGGCTCAATTACTGTTGAATAAAACAGTTTTCATGAGCTGTTTCCTAGCAGCTCACTGATAAACACACAGTCGCTGCAGAATCTGGACTTTCTCATTCCTAACACAGGCTGGGCTGCGGCGAGGATACGTGCACGCTTAGCTTAAAGCGCAATTTGTCAAAAAACTTTTCAATTTATCAAATATAAAACAACTTAAACTCAAAAAGCAAATGTCTCGATAACACAGGGAAGTGTCATGGGGCACGATATGAGCTCAGCCCGGCCTGCAGCTGGAGGCGAGCACACGGCTGCTCTCGGTAAAACGCTTTCAATATCGGTTTGTCGCGGTCTTGAAGCCTCCTCACAACTTGCTCCTTTACACTCAAACAGCAGACACATTTTATCCAAAACACAGCGAGCAACAGATCCCAGATAAAGCTCTTCCTTCTCTTGCTCCGTTTAGCATTTTGACACAGTTGGTTGAATTTTTAAGTGCTGCCCGCATTTCTTCTCAGAGGCAGATGAAGAAGTCACCACGCCCAGGCGTCCCCTGACCTTCCTCCGATATCAACAATTCAGCGGCAGCTCGCTTCCACCAGTTCAAACCCTGAGAAGCGCCCCCCCCCCGGCCCTCCTCAAGGTCAAATATCAAGTAGCCATCAGAGGGTGAGTTGCTGCAGACTAACAGAGCTACAGATCTGTGCTTTGCCGCCTGCGGGGGGGAAACAGTCCTGGAACATCAGTTTTCGCTTGATACTTTACAGCCCAGAGCAGAGGGGAACTGTGAAGGGGGGGGGCAGAGGCCACGGCAACGCACAAGAAAATAAAGTGGGAAGACTTCTCTCTTTAATCCTGCTTTGGTTTAACTCGTTTTCATCTTTATCTGACTCGCATCGACTGTTTATTATTGGATCGAGCGCTGTATGTCGACATTGGACCAACATCCTCTGTTAGAAAAGAGTTTAAAATGTTTTATCTCTGGCGGAGCTAAAAAAGGAGAAGTGAATGTATCACTGCATTTATTTCCACAACCTTATCAGAATGAAGGTGCACATTTGCGTTAAAGACAGGTCTGTACATGCATGTAAAAGCAGACCAAACGTCAGCTCTGATTTTCATGGTGACACACTCGCTCTCTGTCAGCATATTGGACCTGAAGCCTTCGCAGGCGCCAACCTATTTGTAGCAGCGAGTTGTGCTTTACATCCGTAGGATCTGGGCCGCTTTCATGTTGGTTTTACCAGCGAGGAGCTCAGGGGACAAAAAAAAAAAAGGTTGGTGTGCAGCTGCTCTGATGAAAGGATGAGTCAGATAAATTAGTCCGGCAGCTTTCGCTCATCACCGGCAAAGCATTCGCTTGTCATTGCTGGGTTTGTGAGTTTATATGTGTGGTTGTGGGGACTCGTATTTGTTTGGACGGTCGAACAATGAGGAACTGTCTTCCTTGTGAGGACAAAACAAGTGAGTCTCTTCGAGGAAAAACATTTTGTTATCGCATGCCTCTCTGTGAGTACTTGTGTGTGCACGTGTGGAGAGTTGAGGGTTTTTGATTGGTTTCTATAGCTGCTGCTCGGGGACTCGAGACGGGGACGAACACACACTGGAGAATGTCACTAAGAGGCTTCTTATCTCTCCTCAGAATAATAAGGCCCCTCTTTCTTCTTATTAGTGGGGCTTCTCTCGTTTTTATTTTAGCCTCAATTCAAAGTCATGCAGCATGGTTATTTTTAGCCACTCGTATCCACCTTTGAAAACGTGTCCCAGGGTAGCGAAGACACAAATCTCTCCTTTTTCCACTTAAACTGACCTCTAATCTGCACAGAAAAGATAACACATTGTCAATAAAGACACTGACTCCTCCATCCTAATTGCAGAGCCCAATTAGGAGCCACAATGATCCTCTAAAAACATACAAAGGAACCTAAATTAGAGTGGAGGCAGAGAGAGGGACTAGCACTATCATAGACTGGAGGAGTCAACGTGAAGATTATTAGAGCTTTTCTAGTGCGGGCCTCAAACTGTGTTTGTGAGAGGGGGCTTTCTCAGATGACAGCACTCTCAGCGCAGCTTCATGTCCTTGCATTCATTTCCACGGCTATCTGCAATACTTTACAAAGGAGGAGACGAGTTCTCCTCTGTGTCCAAACACAGCAGCTGCATGCTTCTGCATAATTCACCGCCGTGTGCAGCGATCCACCGAGAGGCTGGAGCCCGAACCGCACAGCTTTTAATGGCCAGAGGGCTGCAAACCGACGGGTCACTGGGTCACCGTAGGAGAGGAGGAACACCGTGGAGAGACAAACACCAGCATTTCCTCTGTCCACATGGTAAGCACCAACTTGATAAGTCAGAGGAAAAAAAACAAACAACTTTTAACCTGAACTGAAAAAAGTATTTTTTTAAGGAAAAAAAAATCCAGTCCTGAAGAGTCTAATGACAAACTGCCCAGAGTTGATTTTTGGAGAGTAAATCAATGGCGCGATTGCTTCATATTAACTAATTTGGCAGCCTCAGACTGTAAATATGGCAGAAAACATATTTTGGATCCTGAAAATACTCCCGGGATGGCAGGAAGACTTGGAAATGTGGCGTGAAGGCGTCTTGAACTTGTCTGACTCGGTCTGGTCAACTCGGGTCTTGGAATGAGAACGAGAAAGCTGCTGTCTCACAGTCGGGGAGCCCCAAACAAACAGAAAGGATCTGCATGAACAAATTCTTTGCACACTTTCAATGTAATTGTTATTATGGATTTGAGGTTTGTCTTCTGTCCTGATCTGTTCTGTAATCAGGGCTCTGTCTGTCTCATTTATTTTTCCTTGTGTGTGTGTCCTTGTGTGTGTGTGTGTCCTTGTGTGTGTCTGTCCATTTTTTGTCTAAGCTGTTGCTTGCACCCACTTGTAATGTGTTTTTTGACTTGGAGTACGGTACATTTACTTGAGTACTTTTGATACTTTGAGACTTCGAATTGAGTAGAATTCTCATGGTAGACTTTTACTCTGACTGGAGTCATTTTCTGGTAAGGAAACTTTACTTCAGCTCAAGTATATTTTTCCAGTATTTTGTACAACACTGATGAAAATTACTCACAACACTGCTTTTGTTCTGACACTTCTCCGTCTTCTTTTCCAGTCGACACGCTGTCATGTTGGAAAAGTGGAGAGCAGAAACACCAGACATCCCTGTCGCTTATTTCCTACAGGCCTCCTGGGGGGACGGGGGGGGACGGGGGTGGGGGGGTGGGGGTGGAGACCCCGAGCTACATCCACACCAGCCGAGGGATATAATCTCTTCGGCGGGTGCTGGGCTGACCGCGGGGTCTCGTCCCAGTCGGACGTGGCCGGTACACCTCCGTCGGGAGGCAACCGGAGGGCATCCTAATCACTTGCCTGAACCACCTCAGGCGGCCCCGCTCAACCTGGAGGAGGAGACGGCGAGGCGCTCGCTGTCATGAACACTCATGTTGGCCCCCTTTCACACTCATGTATGAGCTGTTGATGTGTTCTTAACTTATAAAATCCCACCACAGTCAGCTCATGTACAGTGTGCGGTAAGTTGATTGAATTTGCCTTGTAAACTGCTGTAGCTGCTGAAGGTTGGAAGTTTCACAAGAGCTGTCAAAAGAGTGTTTTTATGAGCATTTTATGTATTTGAGTGAAAAACAAAAGGAAATTCCTAGTTTTAGCTGCTTTTTAAATGTATCACATCTGAGCAAGGAAACAAACCATTGCACCACCATTTTCAATATTTTGTTTCTCTTAGTCTCTTAATCTGTTAAAAAAAAAAAATACAATTCAAAGGTATTAATCGAATAATAAAGGTTTGATAGATAACAGCCAGTTTGACCGGTTCAATCATGCTGAGTTTAAAAATCACAAAAAACTTTTGAGGAATTCATCCCAAATTGTTTCTTCGACCAAATAGGTGAGCAGGATGTTTAATGACTGTTAATGGACAGTTACACACATACATACACACAAACACACAGACAGACACACGCACACGCACACACAATGGATGTTCACATTTTTCTATTGCTGTTCTGGGCAATTTTCTTTTTCAAAAATGTTACAAAGTGAAAAATAAAGATATTTCAAACATGAAATCATTCTTGTGTGGTCCTAAATATAATACTTAATATTATACAAGTGATTGTTTAACCAAAATGACAAAAATGGCATAAAAACACATTGATTTGAATGTGAATATGAATATGGGTCATTTTTGACCCACTTATGGAAGAGTGTAGGGTCCAGTCACTTGTGCATCTAAGGGTTAAAGGTTGACACTTGATGTTAAAGGAGACTGACAGCTTCCTCTTCCTCAACGTTTTTTCAGAGTTTGGTTTAAAGCTGAGACGACCCATCTCCAGTTTGAACACCGTCTAAAACTGAGTTGTTATATTGAATTCGGCTCATCTGTACATGGTGTTTTCTATCCGTGGTGTTTACTAGAATATGCAAAAAGCCTCCAACAATTTTCTCACTCCACTCAATAAAAGCTGAAATGATCCAAAAGCTTTGTTACGCAGTAAAGAGAACGATAAAAGGTATCCAGAGAAAGCCGCATAATACAACACACAAAGATCAGAAAGTATTGACGCTAACAGTAAGAAAAGGTGGTTCAATTGCAGGGGTGACAAATTACTTGCTGTCGCGCCGATGCCGGTGGATGCATCCTAATAACAAAAGAGGAAGCAATTTTTTTACTACTTTTTCCTCCAAAATAATTTTGCCCTGCTGGATTATTGGATGAACTCAATGGAAGATGAAATAAACACATCATAGCTGAGCAGGATGCATAAAATGAAGTGTTCCTCGTCGCTAGTTTAATTTCTGCTTTTATCAGCGTCTCTCTCTTCCCGGTGAGTTCAACTGCGACGTTTACATGAGCGTCGCAGGAATTTTAAACTCGACATAATTCTCCTTTTAGGAACAGTCTGCTTTTTTTTCAAACACCCAAAAAGTGAAAACAGCTGAGAGCAATAAGTGATATCGCAGGTTTGAGGAGCTGAGAGATGCGGCACATAAAGATTTCCAGTTTGTGGAGGCTATTTGTGGTTTCCTTGTGCGACTCTCTGGCAATCTGACAGCCGAGATGTAAATACTGCCTTATTTTTTTTCAGATGCAAATTGCAAATAACCATAAAACAGTCCCCTCCCACCCTCCTGTTCTCTTTCCTCCCAATCAAGCCATTTAAAGCTTTTTAGCTGTCATGTAGAGTCAGTTGTGAAACACGTTCGGTCTCGGCATCAAAACAAACCGAAGCCCATAGGAGGACGACAGTTTGTTTACTGCGACTGCCATGCTGCAATTACGGAGTGAATCTATGAACGATGTTTATGTGGATTTTGCAGTCTGACTGGGCGATGACAGCAGCCTTTTTTTCATCTTGCAAAATGTGCTCTGATTAATTTCAACATCGTCCTGCAGCCGCGCACACTTTTGCACACAAGTTAAATTGCAAACTTTTATCTTTAAGAGCACTGGTGTATCACTAATTCCTAAGCCAAAGGTAAAGGAGGCAGTATCCAATATTATCATATTAAAAATGGATGTGAAACTCAGAGGCTGCATTCATCACTTCTGTCTGTTCCATAAAACTTTACAGCAGCTATTCGCACATTTTGGGTTTTCTGGCCTGCAACTTTACAGTTTTTCTTCCTTCTCACAACCACTGTGGACAAATATATATTTTCAGTCCAACGGGCAAGTGTCTTCACAGAGAAACCCTTGATGAAAACTGCTGTATACTGATTGCTCAGCACCGACCAACACAAACAACTTGCTGGGAAGCAAAGTGGAGTGTTCAGTTCCTAATGGGTTCAATATTTCCCACAGGAGCTCGAGGAGCTCAGAAAGAGCTCTGATAGGGGAATGAATTAGGCCCTCATTTATCACGGGGAAATGTGCACGAGTCGAGATGAAGAATAATGTTGCCACTTGTCTGCTGAGTCCCCGCAAAGATCCAAGTTTCCCAAATCACAAAGTTACAGTGTTCGGGGCTTTTATTCAAATGTGGTTGAAGCCGTCCCCAGGTGGCCCGGAAAACAAGCGTTCGCTGCATTATCTCGTTCAGTTATCAACCAGGAGTTCAGGACTCCTTTGGGGGGGGGGGGGATCATATAGGGGTGGGGGCTGAAGCTATTTGCTGCTGTTAAGTGAAAACTAAAACAAAACACCTCTCTTCACTTGGCTTTTCTTTAGGCTGCATTTGTATGCGTGTGAGAGAGTGAGCGTGGCTGTGTCCTCCAGCGTTTGGCTTCGCTGTAATGTTCTGGCAAATCTTTGGTGAGACAGAGTGTTGCCAACCTTTCTTATGAGCCCTTTTCTACTGGTAGCTTCTTTTCATGGCTCTACACCAAACAGTTGAGGTCATTTTTCATGAACCTCCACCTCAGCATCCATTGGGTCGTCATAGCAACACAGCCCAAAAACTCCCATGACATCATTTGTATGCGACAAAACACACCGCAACAATGGACACTAGGCCAATATTATACTCACTGCTTATTTTACTATTGTTTCTTGTAGCGTCTGGTCGACGATTGTGTCACCTCATGGAGAGGCTCTGAAACTGTGTAGAGCCGAGCTAAGTAGAGCCGAGCTAAGTAGAGCAGAGCAAGAATAACTATAAAAGGGCCTTTTAATTTGGGAAAACCACCTGAAACACATGCACACCTCTACTTTAGCATGCTCATTGCCTCTAATTAAATAAATATTCACCCTCTGTCTCCTTCCTTGTTTTTGCCTGCATATCACGGGACCAGACGGGTCTGAAACACATCGACAACAGCATTTTCATCGGCGATGTGAAGACAATGAGGCTCGAAACAACCAGCAGGTCTGAAGGCTTCTCTTAACCCAGCGGTAACTCTGCTCTCCATTCAACCTACAACATACATTAAAGGGAACATATGCCACATTTATCAAGTCCTGCCCCCAATGAGTGGATTACTGAATGTGCTTACTGGGCCCGGGGGGCTCAGGGGACCCACAAGCCTGAGCTGCTGTGGGAAGTGGCTGTTATTAACTTTGCATTTCTTGTCTTATTCTCTCAAGACTTAGTCATTCACGTCAGAATGACAGCCCCAAAAGTGCTCTGGTTGGCGTTAATTGCGTGCAGTCGTAAATCCTACTGAGGTACAGGTGAAATAAGTTATTGCGCCGTTGGCTGCAAATTAGCGTGGGTGCCCTCCGAGGAGCAATGGGAAGTCAATGCATCAAGCGTAAGCCAGTAGGTATGTTTTGTTTGTCTGTCAGGACTTTAATAGCCTCATTTTTCACCTAAATTAAAAGCGAAGGGAAATTACTTTTAATGAATCCGTTCATGTGCATATACAGACATTTTATTTTTAGGACCGTTTTCAGATATCGGCATGTAAAATGTTTTATGGAGAAGCTGGAATTTTATTATTTTTTTTACATTTTTTTTGTAATTTCAACTTTTCATCCTCGGTGCATGGGAGTCAAAATAAAACAAACAAAAGATATTACAAAAAGTTACCCAAAAAAAAGAAACGAGTGTAGAATCTTGGCACCGTTGATGATCTTCAGACAGTTGTGAGGCCAATAAAGGTCACGATGTTGCATGACAACCGCGCAGAGACTTTCCTTTGACAATGAAAGGCCACCGCGAAATGGAATTTCAGATCAAAACACAAGATTCCAGAGTGAAGCTGCTGCGAGAGTTGAGAACAAGCTGTCGGTATTGTGGATGCTGGTGTGCTGCCAACCTCCTGCCAGATCACGTCAAACCGTTCGTAAGTGAGAGAGCGAAGAAAAGAGGGATGAAATCACGCAGGGCGAGTTTAAGTGATTTTCAATGTGAAGGAGGTCTGAAATTTAATGCTGCTTTTTGTGGGTATATATATCTTCAGGTCCTCACCTTGCATTTATTGTTATAACTTGTGAAAAGTTAAGTTTTTCTGTCAATAAAAATGGGATCTCAAATACACACATCTTCAATTGGAGTTTTAACAAGATGGCTCCACTACATGAATGCTTACTTGTCTCCTGAGGTCGTAAGCTCAAACAATCGCGCTAAAGATAGAAATAAGAGCACACAGGCACACGCAAAGACACACACACACACACACACACACACACACACACACACACACACACATATGAAGGAAGTAGAGAATCGGGACTCCACCGTCTAAGAGGGAATCATTACTTTCTTTGGTTTGAACTCCGTGTAAACTCTGACTCACGCTCCCTTGCCTTCACTACAATTTTTCCACCCTCTGTCTCTCACTTACACACACAAAGACCTTTGCTCAAAGACACACACACACACACACACACACACACACACACACACACACACACACACACACACACACACACACACA
>JAUESE010000085.1:11266361-11277427 GCA_032274725.1 Malacoctenus triangulatus
CACACACACACACACACACACACACACACACACACACACACACACACACACACACACACACACACACACACTCCTTTGCTCACACTGTCTCCGCTCACATCCCTATGTGTCAGTGTGTGCTTTGGAAGACGTTGTACACACTGGTGTTTGCATAAGGCCACAAATAGACGATTCCTCGCGTCTGGTCATGTGGAAGAAAGAGAACTCGGCTTAAATATACTTCTCTCCTCTTTCCCTTGCAGTGTGTGTCCTGCTTTCTTCTCCTGTGTGTTTGTCTGTCATTTCCTCTGCAGGAGTCAGGCTGTCTGCTCTTTAAATAGGCTTGACCTCAGCGCAGACTCCGAGGCTGCCTCACTATTTAACTCGGCACATGCTTCTCCGTTTACATTAGAGTGCGGTTGAGTGCGGGGAGGTGATTTTCATCACAGGCGCTCTCGCATGTAGCCGCACATGCAGCAGCTCTTGGCTGCCACCTCTTGAATGTTAACTTTTTCATTTCCTCTCATTTGTTCGCCATATGAAGCTTTCCACTTGCCCGTGCTCGTGTTCAGTCGCGACTTAAGAGACAGCGGTGGTCTGTTGCCACATGACAAATCCACTTCATATCTCTCAGAGACTGGGGAAATATATAATAATGCATAATACATACTGAAAAATGACAAACTCATAAATAACAATGAATATGCTAATGGCATGAAAACAAACCCAGCATGTTTGAGGAACTGACCCTTAAATGCAACTGCTGATTTTTCATTACAACCAGTAATCCCCCCCCCAAAGGTGTGCTGCATACAGCTGGATCAGTATGTATCAGTGGGCACGGACCTCCATTACAAAGCATAGCTGGGTGATGGGGGACTGAATGATTGACACCTGTTGCTTATTTTACATACCGTTCGTGTGCTCAGAGGCTCCTCCAGAATGATCCCGTGTATCAACACCTGCTTCTACACACGGAAACCTCATTATATCGACGACTGTCAACTGCGATCGTGTCAAAGACACGCAAACGTGCGATTGCCAAAAAAACATGATTGTGAAGACGTTAAAAGCCACAAACAAACGTGATGATGATGTGAAAACACATTGTGTGAGGAGGAATAAACACATTTAACAAATACTCTGAACTTTAATTAGAAAAGAAAATGAATGTCTCTCAAATGCAAGCATACATTTTTCAGCAGTACGCCCCGTATATTTATTTCAAGCTTTTTATTAACTGTTGCATTTATCATGTTATGGGCTTCTTTAATGAGTAATGCAGGAGGGACCTTATTTGAAGCTAATAAAATACAGCTGGCTAGGAGCGCATAGACCTGTGATGCTGCATACTAACAAAGGTTGCTTCAAGGTTACTATAAATTGTATGAATCCATGTGGATTTTTGGGAAATTTATCATGTATTACTCTATTAGTAATGTAGGTCTAACATGTTTTATGTGACACAGTACAAAGTTAGGTTCAATTGAACAACTTGAACACAGTTGATAGTTCTTTACTCCACAATGGAGCAAAAGGCAAGAAAATAAAGACGATGACTTGACAGATCCTGTCACTATTGAAAAAAAGGAGCAGAAAGTGAGATGAGCAGAACTGTGAAACTAAGGTGACGGTTTAGAAGGCAAGACAGAACCTGGAGCTGTATAAAGCTTCCTTCCAATCATCCATCTTCTGGACGTTTAAAGGTTACGTGAGCTCAACTCTGCAGGGACAAACAAAAACAAATCGCTGATCAGGGCCGCAGCTCGCAGTGAGTGCTGCTCCTGCGTTTGGTAAGATAAAAACATCGTGAGGGGGCCGTTCAGCATCAAATTAGATCACGCTAAACCTCCCTATTTCTATTAGCAGCAGTGCATGTAAACATGATTACATGAGTCTGCAGAGAAAGTGGACATCGAACGGCCTCCTCGTGGAACAATAAATGAAAAATTTGCAGCAGCCGAATAAACAAAAATAAATGTCTTTCTAATGCCTCCTTCAACGTATCAACATGGCACTAATGGTTTTCGAATACCATTATGGTCTCCTACGCTGAAGTGAGTGCTCACTAACAGCATGGCATGGTACATGAGTTGAGAGCTTGTGGCCACACACGCAAACAGGAGTGTTTGAATCAGGAGGGACAGAGTTTACAAAACAAGTTTATAGTGTAACAGAGGAGAGTGAGTGGTCTGATGAGATGTGGCGTTTGGGCTTAGGGGGGGACCAGGGGGCACAGATTTGACTCCATTTATCGATCGGAGGAAAGGAAAGAACGACAGCTGTGGGAGCTCTCATGTTACTGACTGAATTTGCACTGAGCCTCATTTAAATAAAAGTTTAGGTCGTCCTGCTCTAGAAAGCCTGGATGGAGCTCTTCGAGCCACACCGTACGCAGACCACCTTCCATCTGTGTTTGTGCGACACATCAGGTTTATGCTCTATTCTTTCCTGGCAACTTTTTAGTACATGGAGCCCTAAAGTTTTTGGTTTTACCAGAATGGAGACAAGAAATCATGTCATCATCAGTCCTAATGTATCTTAGTTCAAAGCCTGCTGTGTTCCAGGGTTCATTGTTGCAGCCAACAGGACAAAGCTCTGTAGGTTACACCCGCTGGAGATTTGTCCGGACTGTCGTTGCATTGTGAATATTTGCATTGCAAATGACGATCTTTGGCTGCAGCTTATGATGGAGCATCAGGCAAAAAAAAAAAAAAAGTTTACTTCATGAATTGTAAATGCTGTGGACTGGACGTAAGCTCTGCTAAGACATATCCTGTTCGACATCCTCCAGTGAGGTGAATCACAAAGTTAGCTCATGAGCTACATCTGCTTTCTGAGCTTATCACTGCTGGTGGGGATTGCCATAGAATAATATGCAAGACGCAATGTTTACTTCGGCTGCGTCCCATTGATAAGGCGCCGGGTGGGAGCAGTGGGGAGAAAACTAAAAGCTCATGAGAGAGCAATAGTTTGGAACAGCAGAAAAACAAGATTGCAGCCCAGGACCATCATTATAAATGATACAGGGCGAAGCTTTGGACCTGAACCCAGCGGCTGAGGGGGAGCTGGATGATCACAATGTATAATAATGAGTCACGATGAAATATGTATGTGTCAAACAAGAAAAAAAGGCCACAACATTAAGCTGGCCAAAGTTTGGGGGAAATAAATGTGGTGCCTCGGACACAGTTTGCCTTGAATTCAAGAGCAAAAGAGTCTCCGAGGAAAACTGAACGGCTTTTGTTTTTCAGGCGATAAGAAGCATTCAGATCACTCGCCAAAGTAAATTTACAAGTTAAATTGTTCAAAGACGTTTTCCAAGAAAAGAAAAATCATTGAACTTCTTCTACTTTTTCCACTTTAAGTTTGAAACCAGGGACTTCTCACTTTGCGTCAAAAGGAGGCCACCACCTGTGTGGCCCCAAGTAAACACCCTGCTTTCAAATTGAAAACAACTGATAATTTTTTCTATTATTTTGCTTATTAGAAATTAAAGAACAGTTACAGCGTTTAAGCTGGAAATGAAACGTAGGAAATGTGAAGGTTTGTAGACACGCAGATATTAGCTCAGCTACCAGTTATGTTGCACGTTTGATGTCGACACATTTTAATTTGATTCCGATTTTTTTATCAACCTCTTGCAGGCCCGTCAGAGATGGCCAAAGGGGCTACAACTGGCCCACGGCCAGAACTTAGTCGGTGTCTTCAAGTGTTTTGTGTAATTGGATCAGAATACTGTTTATTTTTTATAGCAAAGGACGTCATTGAAGAAAAACAGGAGCCACAATCGTTACAATCTGCAGACCAAAGACTCGCAAAGCTGCCTTTCTGGTTTGGACAGGTTTGCTAGTTTGTTCCCCTCTTGCATCCTCTGTGACCCCCTCCTTTATGTACGGCGTCTGCGCGCTCCCCCCCTCCTTCTGTGTGCATGTGATGTCCACCAGGGAAGCTTTATTTTCTGTCAGTTTGAATTTGTGTTGATGATTGTGTGTCCCTTTGTGTCGGACTGCGGCCCTGCACAGCATGTCGGCCGTCTATACCCAAGGTGAGCTGGGATCAAAAGATGGACAGACAAAGATGGACGCACAGGTGGACTAACAGAATTTGTGAGGCCGAAGAAATATGACCGGGAAAAGGCAGAGCGAGGTAAATCAGAAACACGGGGGACCTCTGGCTGGAGATGAAGTGGACAATGCAGCTAATGTCTCATCTCTCAAGCTGCATGAAGATCCCCCACAGAAACAGAGCAGCCAGTGCTTTCAGCTTACTTTGCACAAAGTCCTTTTTTCAGCTTCACAAAAACACAATGATCACAGAACAACAATAATGATAATAGTTCCATTAAAAAAACTAAAACCTAAATATTTTTTCCAAGAGATGATTCTTGTGCAACAATAACACGGTGATACCGTCCTTTCAGGATACCAAAAAACAAAATCAAAGGCACTAATGCAGCACAGATGTCAGCAGGGAGCTCACAGAGTCACATATTCAGTCCTGACGGTTAATTACACTTCCAAGGTGTTGCTCTCCACCTGGGGAGGCGTTTGTTCAATAGGAGCTGAAAGAGGAGGTGACTTTGGGTCACGCTCTGAAATGGAACCTGGCCCCCTGAAGTGAGGCATTAGCGGGCCCGCTGAAACGAAATGGTGTCAGCCTTTATCTTACCACATGGATGCTTTTAATCTGTGTGATCGCCGTGTCCACGAGCCAGTGGAGCAATCAAAGGTGCTGCTGATGAAGCTCAAGGGCACCCGGTGTTGGTTTTATGAGCTGTGAGCAGGTACTTTGAAAATAATGAAGCATAATTTGGTTTGAGTAAACACTGCATTTTAGGGGCCCAAATATGCGACACTGAACCCAATAAATTGAACCTTCGTAGAAACACAGGATTTTTTTTTTTTTTTTTTTTTTAAATATATTCATAATTACCTTGTTTATCTTTTGTGTTGCACCAAAATAGCACCAAAATACCTGTTTGTGGTTTCTAATGCTTGAAAATCCCCAAATGTAATTAAGGAACAGCCAGAGAGCTGCCACGCTCACTCAGAGAGCTTCTCTCAGAAAAGCTCCAGTTTTGCTTCCAATATCTTGTTATTTGGCTTCTGTTGTGTTGGAAAAGATATAGATACATAAATTTATACACAGGCTTTCTACGTGATCTTCCGTGATCCTTTTCAGTTGTCAATTAATGGTGAAATATAAGTTCACTGTGACATGCGGCACTGTAATTACATCAAGATTTATTAATAACCTGGACCACTGGCTTTGAATGAGGGGGATTTTTGAAGCTAATTGCAGCAGGATGCGCTGAGAGAATCAGGGAAGCACATCAGTGCTTTTTATTTGGAGGAAGCTGCTCAGGCAGGAGCTCAGGCTTTCACTGTCACCAGGCAACTGCGAAATGGTCCGCTGTCACTCAGTAGGCTTGCATAATTGATGGCATTAGCTTATGTGCTTAATAATGCTAAATACAAGCTGCACGGGAGGACGCCGCCGCCGCCACCCGTTCCACTCGCTGCTCTTTCACCCGGACGCTGCCGAACTGACGGCTGCTGCATCAAATTGGGGAGCAAAGCGGGAGGGAACGACGGCAGCAGTTCACCAGCCGCCTCTCCTCCCTTCAGTTTGCAGGGTTTTCCATTAGGTCACAGCACCAACTAATAGACACTTTTTGCCTACCTGGACGATCGACACAAAGTGAGTGGCATCGTGTCTAAAGGTATAGAGTGTATATATATATATTCTGTATGTACTTTATACAGTAACCCTGTGTTGAGTCGTCCACTGTCTTTCCAATTTGTTCTCTTGTGAGTTTCTGTGTTTTCTATTCAGAAGGTTTTTGGGATTTATTTTCAGTTTTCTGTTGGGTCATCGTTAGGATTTCTGCTGATTTTCTTCTCTCCTTTTACTTCCTTTTACAGCCATACTTGTCAAAAATGAGAAACACTAAATGGAGTAATACATTCATGTGAGTTGTGTTGGTCGTTTACATGAAGAACGCAAATGACTCAAATCTAAAGATGATGGTAAAAAAAACGTGTTCCAAAGCAATTAGCGGTTTGACGGCCTTTTCAACCGGTCCAGGTGACAAATTCAAGAATCACGAATCATGAAGACTTGACACTCGGATTTCTCACTATCACAAATAATCTTCCAAGCAGAAATTCATCATTTTATTCTCACCAAACATCTCTTAGATTCCTTTTGCAGCTTTGTTCCAAAGCTTGCCCCAGTTTTTATGATGGGGATGTTTTTTTTTCCTTGCAACAAAAACCTGCACCCATCAAAACTACATTGTCTGGGCAATACAAAATGTGACAGATGCTTCATTGGTAACCCTGCGATGAATACAAAATAGTCTGTTAAAAACAAAAAGATGTTTTTATGAGACCCTCGTGAACCACACAGCAGCATCAACACTAAAATACCAAAGTTAAAAGTAAACATAATCCTTGTGCAAACGGTGCGATTCAACAGTGGTGACATCCTGACCCCTCGTCGGTCCTCAGCAGGTACCTGAGCGGTGCCAGGGAGAGACGGCCACCTTACATGTCCTCAGGAGCCACTAATTACTGCCGCTCTCCCAGGTACATTTATCCTCACCCACACAATCAGCCTCAACTGTTTGTCTAATTACCACTTCTATTAATACGCGAGCAAGCCGACGACCCCCACAGGAGGAATTATCCCGATTATATTTTTTTTTTTATCAGAGTAACATTGTTAGTTTTAACAAGTCTGGGTAAAATATAACAAGTAGTAACTTTAGATTACACAACAGGAGAAGAGTTTTTTTTTTTTCTTAGATTGAACGAACAAATTAATTTTCCTTTGTTTACTCTCAGTGTGATCTAATGGGCAGCGATCTTATGAAAGCTGCCAGACTCCCCCCTCCCTGAACGAGTCTTTCAGCTCATCTGGGGCCCGAAAAGTGTCCAAAAGCCAGTGGGTCTACACAGGTACATAGGACCCCCAGCAGGTCGTTCCCAGAGTCACCTCCCAGTGGGGCCTCCTCACAGAGCCAGCTAAAGGGCATCAAAAACGGATGCTGAGCCACCTCCTCAGCTGGCTCCTTTCAGAGCCCCCGGCCCTGTGGAAGAGACTCTTTTTGGCCACTTATATCCCAGATCATGTTCTGTCAGATGTGACGGAAACCTCATGAACATCTATGATAGCAGAGAGATTGATAAACCAGAAAAATTAAGAGCTTCCCCCTCGTCACCACAGTGGTCCGCCGCATCAGCTACATCACTGCTGGTGCTGCACCGATCTGTCTTTCCATCTCCTCCCCTCCAGTTTGCCACTTTCATCATGGCCTCAGATTTGGAGGTGCTGATTCTGCCCCCCTTGCCACTTCACATTTGGCTGCAAAGCCCCTCGATACTTACTAAAAGTCTGAGCTCGAAGGAACCAACAGGACATCATGAGCTGCAGAAGAGACTAAATGGTGTGATGCCCAAACTGGCCCCCCGCTGCACTGGGAACAAGTCTGACTTACTGCCATCGATGCAAACTGTCCTCCAGCCATCAGAGATCAAATGGCAAGCAGGATACTTCAGACTGTGTTGTCCTGAAGGATTTACACAAAACGCCTTTTTTCCACCTGAATCCAAGATTTTTTGAAACATTTTCATGATATTTCAAATTTGCTATTTCATTTGTTATTTATCGATATGTTTTTGGTTTTCTTTTGGTGAGGACCAGGCTGAAATCGGTGTCATTGCTTTTTCCCACAATGAGGTTTTTCATCACGTTTGTTGACTCTCATGTGAAGCATCTGTGCGAAGATGAACTTCATATTGAAAAAGAGAGACACACACCACATAAAAGGAGCTATTACCTTCCCACAAAGACATATTCCGTTTGCTTTTGGGGCAAAGTTGTATTTGACCTTTTGTTTTTCTTTATTTCTGTTTTGTTTTGTTTTCCCATTTACAATTGTGTGCTTTTGCGTTTGACTCCGGTTGTGCTCATTTAGGTTTTTTTGATTTAGAAAGAGACAAACAAGAAACACAGGTATTTTTGTCGGCTAGATAAATTACAATGAAATTGTTCAGCCTGTGATGAGGGTTGTAAATTGAGGCTGAAATGTTTTTCAGAAAAAAATACCAACAAGTCACGAAAAAGTAAGAAAGTCTATCTTGATTTTTTTTTCTCTGTGTGATCAATGTGAAGATTCTAACAAGCAAAAACATTTCCTTCAATATATTTACTCTCCTGTGGAGTTATTTGCAGAGGGAATATTGCTCTTCCTTTGAGAAGCTAATTAACTGTTAGCTTGAGTGACAAACAATAAAAACCCGAACTTGAAAGAATTACTCTGTTAGGTTTTACCTTCGTTTTTATTTATATCCAAAGCAACAGTTTAAAGAATTTATGCTGTTCAAAATCCAATTTGCTTCTGAATCTGATTTTGTTATTAAACCTAATCTTAGCCTAGCAGTAATTTAGAAGCTTTATAAGTCACATAATGTATAAGTACCGGTAGTTGTTTTTTTATATTGAAGCCTGTTAATTTTGTCCTCTCAAGTACAATCATGCAAATACTTTGACTATAGTTGGGAGGGTTTATCAGAGGACTTTGATGGCTTTCTCCAGCTAGGTCTGAAAACACATCAGGCAAAAGTATCCTGCTAACAGCTCGGAGCAAAGTGTATCTGTCCTGGGGTGTATTTCCACCTGTTATTCATCTGACAAATCCAAAAGTTGAAGCAGAATGAATCACATTTTGTTTTTAATGGGGCACTTCTCTTCTGTGATTATTTCTAAAAACTTGATTTAATTTCGATTTCACAGTTTCAATGTGGAAAATTACTGCTGACTTGAAACACCAAATTATCATCTGATGCGCATGAAGCTTCAATTTACCAATTTAATTTCAAATTTAATTACTGCAGAAGTGTAAGTAATGTCTATGATTAAAGAGTGGAGTCTTTGGCTGAACACTGTTGCCACAACAAATAACTTCTCGACAAGTGTTACCTGAGTTTGTTTTCTCAGGCCTGCAAGTCACTCTCTGAAGGCCTGGCTTGTAAAACGCTGTGTGTTGTTTCGAGGTGGTGCATCAGTCTGGCAGCTGCACTGTCTGCGTTCGGCTCTGCTTTCTTTAATTTCAGGGATTACAACGTTTTGAAGGGGAACCCACAATCAACTTTCAACACCGTTTTCTGCAGCTTCCCACCGACGCGCATCTTTTCCAGCTTGGTGACAAAAGCGCAAAGTTGAAGCCACCGACGTCTTTGTTACGGTTTTTGTTGACAGGTTTCCCTGGCTGCAGCAGAGCGGCGCTGAAGAAGAAGGTCACGCCTGTCTGTTCTCCCGAATCAGCGCTCTCCTGAGAGGAGCTCGTCCCTCTCGCTTTTTCTTTTTTCTTTCCCCCAGATGTGTCAGGAAAGGAGGTCTGAGTGAGAGGAAATGGATTTCCTTCATGTGCTCAGAGAATATTTGCATCAAAGGGAGCTTACAGTGGCACTGGGGGGTGGAGGGAGATGGGGTGGGGTGGGGTGATGTCTGTTAATGCTGCCACTAAAGCAATCACCCGTGACAAATTCTCCGTAGACAGAACACGTCACCGAAGCCGTGAAACTTTAAGGCCGATTGCGGGAGCTCGTCAGGCCCGACTGTCATCAGTGGTGACAGAGTCTGCGTCACAGGGACGCTCTGTGTGCCCCAGCTGGTACCAGAGCGGCGACACCAAATCAAGTCTGCCTGTTAGCGAGCACAACAGCTTCTCGCGGTCATATTGTTGCATTCGATTTGGATGAAGGGGAGAAAAACAAAAAAACAAAACCTGTTCCTAATTTTGTCCTCATGGGGATAAAAAAAAAAGTGTGATTGGAACTGATTGGTTTTGCATCTTCTCTGCTCCAACACGTAGCACCCGAAATAAAGCAGTGACAGTGAGAGTGATCTGTGGGGAGGGATCTGTGTGCTTGTGAAGCTGTCAGGATACTTCAGGTTATTTTTATGATCATATTGTGATGCTCATGTGACCAGAGGCAGCAGCACCGAGGAGCAGCTCCCATGCAGCAAACCAAAATGCCGCGTATGGATTTAGTTTCAGTGAAAGCAGCGCAAGCTAACCTCACAGAGGTTTGACAAAACCTTTAACTCCAACGTTTGATTTTTTTTTTTTTCTTTTTACAATATCCGCGGTGATAAAAATACAATCCGTTCCAGCTTAGCATCAGCGCTCCTGCTTCCACAAAAGACGTGTTTTTGTCACTGCTGTGATCTTTCCTGTCTGACATGTCGTAGAGCTTCAAATAGACACACCTACAGCCGGCACACACTTTAGCCTCTCCACGTTTTCAGTTGCCACGGTGACCGGCGCTGCTCCATCTGATGTGTAATTGGTTGCCTGAGAAGTGGCGGCGGTGAAACGGGTGCTTTTGAGGAAAAAAAAGTTCAGCGGGGTTTTTTTTTTAAGCTAAAAGTGCTCCAAGCTAACATTCTCCCCTCAGCTGGAAAACACTGCTCAGGAATAAAAGCTCTGTGGACACAAACCTGGAGAGAAAGCGCCTGCTCACTCTCACCATCCTCAACTGTTTTTGACTTCGTGTCACTTTAGACATACGCTTTGGCGTGAGTAGCTGTTCTCGCCTCAATTCAACATCCACTCCAACAGGAATAATGTTAAAAAATAAAGGTTTTATGAACGAGCAAGAGTCAGAAGCACTTATTTGTGCACTTATTGATGCAGGCCTGACTATTATGGTGGTTTCAATTGAAAATTGGGTTTAAAAGTAGCATTGTTCTCCTTTGACAGGGTCACCGTGCCCTCTCGCCTTTGTCTAAGAAACGCAAAGTCCTGCTTGTCTGCCCGGACAGAAGAGTCGGACTTAACCACTGCAGATAAGATGCAACAAGTCCTAAAGAGCCACAACAGTTTGCACACTTGTCCAAGCCGACACATTGGACGGGTCCATCGTCAGCTGATGTGCTGACTCAGAGCTGGTGTGGTGTTGCAGGTCTGCATCAGCTGGCCCTGCCTCTGCTGTGAGTTTGTTTTCAATTCAGTAAACATCTCTCTGTTCTCGCTTTCCAGCGTCTCAAACTATTCATCACTTTTGCTGAGCAGT
>JAUESE010000085.1:11324743-11344758 GCA_032274725.1 Malacoctenus triangulatus
AAAACCTCAGGCAGGAATTGCCACTGGAGCTGGAGCGCTTTTCTGTGCCCTCGTGACCCTCGGAGCTGTGATGAGGGGAGCATTAAGATTCTGGTCCACATTGAAGCCTCAGACGGAGCCATTTATTGTCGTATTAGGAGAAGTCACCAAAGGGGAAGGAGTCGCAGCCAATTTCAGGTCCACATAATATGAAGAATGAAAAAACTTTTTTTTCTTTTGTCTTTGCCTAATTTGGTCACTTGAGCGACGTGTTCACTCTTCACACAACCAATGCAGGAAGCATTACCTGTGGTTTGATTGCTGACATTTGACACATATGCACACAAAGCAGCAGACTGATTGTTTTTGCCAATATGATTGAACCAAATAGTCAGAACAAATCCATGTGTGAACTTCCAATGATGGACATCAGGGCCGTGCAGAGAAAAGGGTTGCTAGGGGGGCTACAGCACCTGCCCCTTTGCCCCTTGATGCCCAAAGTGCCCTTTTGTTTCTGTCATTCTTTCTTTTTTTTTTGCGTGTGTTGTGTGAAAGTTATACGAGTTGTTGCGATTCAACCAGTGAAATTATAAGGTCAGATTTTGTTTGGCGTTTCAAATTTGTGCTTCATGTGCCCTTTTTTTAACTTTGAGCACCTGGCCCTCCAAAGGTCTCTGCACGGCCCTGATGGACATCGTTGTTCGTGGTCAGCGTGCAAATCCAGAACAAAGAATATCATTGAAAGCTCAGAAAAACGTCACCTTTTTATATTTGTCCCTCCAGTCCCAGAGGATTTAAAAGAAAATTTTTTGCGTCATTTGTATTTAATCAGCCATAAGTGGCCTTTCAAAGACTCTGAAGACAATCAGACGCACTTCTATTCACTACATTCAGTCCTTAAAAAGAAAAGTTCAGTTGGGAAGAAAGCTCACGAGAGAGTGGACTTCAATCATAGAAATTATCGCCTGCTGTAGAAAACACTACAGGTGCAACGTGAAGAACGCTTTTCTCTGCAATCAGTCTTGCTTACCTGTAATTACTGCAGACTTAGAGCAATTTTTTTTTCAAATGGTCTCCAACTCCACGTACCAAAAAATTATATTTATGGACTTGGAAATAGACGCTTTATGTGGCAATCGTGTCATTACAGAACAGTCAGACACTTAAGCACACGGCAAAATCGAACCTTTTCGATGTTGGTTTTTCTTTTTAAAATCAGTGTCACTGAGTTTCGGAGAGATTTCAGCCAGAAAAACAACAACATTTTTTTGGCATTCTTGACAAAATTGATGATTTTGGTCAGATTCACGCACTGAATTAGATGATGAATACATAATTTCTGCTAAACTGGACTGGTCAACCATATCTGTGAAGGAAGCAAGTACTGTATTGGCTTGGCCCTGATATGCTTGTGATGAATCCCTGTGAACTGCTGCTGCAGGAGGAGACACGGCTGTAGATGTAGAAGAGTCTGTGCTGAGCAGCCCCAGTTCACACGCCAAGAAAGCAGCCAGTGATCCAGGCGGCGTGGATGTAAATACAGACACGCCCTCTGCTTTTTATTAAGGTCACTGCTCCTGTCCTGCGAGTGGATTTAGCACCCTGCCCGCCATGTCTCTGTTGTGGTCATTACACCACTATCATGGGTGGATTCCTCAAGCGAGGGGTCATCTGTGTCGCTCACAGACGCTCTGGAAGACATTCGGTACAGGCGGCTGGTGGTGGTGGTGCTATTTTCCGGAATCTAACCGGAGTGTTTTGTGCTTTGTCTCACTGTGCATTTCTGCAGCCACCCTGACACGTGCAGTGCAGTAAGGCCTCGCTGCATCCTGCAGCGCAGTGGAAGTTGCTCGTGACCTCGATTCATCAACACAATCTGATGTCTTGCAAGTGTGTCCGACTGTAGATGTGTCATACACAGATGGATCCGCACTCGGTCAAACAGCATCACACCAGAGAGCCACAAGTTGCTGTTTCCCTGTTCGTCATCCAGCGCCGAGTTCTGACAAATATGTAACGCGTCTCCGAGGCAGAAACAAAAGCTGGCTATCTATCATTTAAAGCATCCACGGGCATCTGAGTGCTACTTTCACTTTTACTTAGGGGAGCGCGGAACTCACCTCCTCGGGAAGGAACATCATTTTTTAAGCATCATCAAGGTTTCATGATGCGTGCCACAGACGCATCGACCAGGGCCAAAACACTGTCTGATGTAAAGTCATGTAATAATGATGTGGGAGAGAGATCTCCTTTGATTCTAACAGGAACTAATTGCCGAGATGTGAAGATCAGATGAGGCTGTACATTCAGGACTGGATGTGTTAAATTGCCATTGGATGTGCTGCAGTGGACTGCGTTCATTAACTCAACTTCCCCTCAGATCAGCAGTGCGCCATCGTTGCCTTCGTTTTGGATTAGCAGTGCGAAAATTACAGTGAGGCTGAGTAGTGGAATGGACACCTGGTTATAATGTCCTTTCACATCAGAAGAAAAAGGGACAATTAACGTGAGGAAAACAGTCGTGCACCGCGATATGTCATGCAGTCTCGATGCGAGTTAATAGCGGTTAACATTAACATATAATGAGCATGCACTGCATTATGTTGACTCATTGTACTTTTATGTGTCAACACACCCCCTTCGTTAATGAACGTCTTTGTCTCCTCTCAGGAGAAATGGACAAATATAGCAGTAGCATATGTTAATTTTCAAAAGTGCCTACAGATAAATACACATTAGCTGCATTTCAGACTCCACCATGATGAGGTTAATGGGACAGAGCCCGTGGGAGCGGCTCACAGTCGATGCCCGTATCTTTGGCAGCGTGCACACAAGCAAACTGGTCTTTGAAACGGGGGGGTATTTTGGTAAGACGGTGTTTGCTGGTGCTGCTATAAAAGCGGTAATGCAGCCGGATAACGGCAGCGTGGTGCCCTCATTCCTCCCGAGGACCTCCTGGTGCCTGCAGTGGTGCACTATACTCAGACGCACATTCACCTTGTTACCGCTGTAATTAAAGACAAAGCACTTTTCCCTCTCAGTTCAAGCAATCATTTTTTCTGAGATTTTTTCTCCCCCCCCCCCTCCTCCACAGCCTGAAGCTGCAATGACAAGCAGCAATCACAAGTGGAACTAATAATTTGTTTCTGTCTCGGCATGGTAGATTTAAAATAGTGACAGACCGGTTGGTCGAGATAATTAAACGTTGCGGCCAATTATCAGTAGATGCTTGTGTGTGCCAAGACTAAATTATACCTGCGGACGTATTTCTTGATGAAAAGCTTGTGGAAACTTCTGAATATCTCTTCACTTCTTCATTTAGCTTGAGCAAGTCACATTTTGCCAACGAACAGGGATGCACATGATAGAGAACTTCCTCATAAATGAGTTTCTGGTTACGCATGCTTCACATGACTTTTAACACAGACAGCCCAAGAAGGCGCCCTCCGTCCCCAGAAAACTCCAGCACTCAAAAGTTTAAAAAATCCGAATGCTTCAGCAGTAAATAAGTAGCCAGTTCAAACGCACCCGAATGTATGATCACTGTCTGTTTTCTGGAGTTGCCCCATAATTTGAGTGTAAACAGGCTAATCTGATGTACTTAATTGGATAAAAGCAATAATCTGATCACGAGAAATCAGATTGACACATCTATATTTCTGCACCGCGCTCTCTGTGCCTGAACGTACCTGCATCTGATTAATGTTGTTCTTTTGCCTCTGCTCATGTGTAAAACAGTCAAAGGATGTTACTTCTCTGCATCCACCCTCTCCTATTCATAGGTAGCTTTAACCACACATACTAGGAGCAGTGGGCAGCTGTGGTGCAGCGCCTGGGGAGCCATCAGGGTTTGAGGGCCCTGCTCAGACTGGTGGTCTGCCAGGGTGGAGACAAGCGGTCGCTCTCTCTTTCCACACCTCAACCTCTTGCCAGTTCGCGTCTCCAACCAGTGACCCTCCGGTCAAGAGGCCGCTACATAAACCACAGGTCCCCCGCTGCCTCCCAGTGAGGAAAAACTAGGCTGGATCAATATCAAATGCGAAGGCCTCAATTTGAAAAACTGAATGCAAATGACACTGTTCGTGAGGAGGCAATAATATTTTGGAAGCATCGAATTCATAATGTAATTCTCATTGGATGCTAATGTCTCCACATCATGTAATGTCTCTGAAATGTCTCTCCAGTGTAAGGACAGCCAATCAGCACTGCTTCCTGTTGCACTGCTGCGTTCGAGTCCAGATGAGCGACCAAAAGCGAACGGATGGATGTAAAGGACACTTCATTCTCTCGCTCAATGAATCGCCCTCACTCACACTCGCCAGTGCTACTTGTTCTTCCTGCTCTTCCCCTTTTTTAATTCTCACTTCTCATCCACTTCTCTGTGAAAAGGCAATATTCACCGCCTTTTCTTTATATCCATTTTTAGGGATTGTGAATAAAATCCATCATCATAATACAGAATGCCTGCAGTGTGCACGTCCACGTACGACGTCCCTTATCGTGCCTTTCAGGGAAGAGGAACCACTTAGCCCAAAGACAAAAAAAAGATCCACTGTCTTCCACGGCTCGGGTAGTCATCCAAAAGACATTTAGGCTTTCTACAAAAGAGCCCAAAAGTAGAGAAGCCCACTGCCTTCCAATTGCCGACCTCAAATGCGTCCCGGTAGTCATTACAGCCCGTCGAATTGGTCACATTGTATTCTTCAGTGCGAAAGGGCAAGATGAAAAGGAGGACTCAAGAGGAGAGGTGTCATCAGATTCAAACAGCCGACCCTAAAAAATAAAATTCGGTCCAAGTGGAAGAGAAAACCGGCTTCCTCCAGCGATTTCCTTCGATGTTTCGTTTTAAGGTTTTTGATGAAACCACGCATTTGTTTTTCTGTGTTGCATCCTGTCAAAAGCAGACAGTAAGTATCCAAACACACACCTACCCATTAATCCACAACAGCTGTACACAGCTTTACTAAAAAAAAATCAGCTATACCGGATGGATCTTTGAGAAAACAGATCGAAAGTGACCAAACCTGCAACTGTCGCAAATGGAAGCTTCATTCACAAAAGGAATCACAGACCTGTGGTTCCGAGGTCGCTCAGTGCAAACATGTCTTTGGAATTGGAATCTGTGAGAGTTCATCTTCTGAGAGTCAGCAGTCGTTTTGTTCCCTTTCGTGATGATGCACAATGCAACGAACAGACTGATCCGAGTTATTTTAAGGAAGGACTGTTGGGAAATATCATGCTGAAGTGGCAGCTGCTGCTGATGTTGGTAATTTATCAGCTAGTTTATTCCTGCAGGCAGTTGTTATGTGTTGATTCAGTCATAAGATTACTTTCTTGGCCGAGTGATGAAAATTACAGTTTTGTGTCAAATAAAAATAATGAAGACACACTGAAAAAAAAACAAGCATTGAATTTTTGGGGAAAAAAATCCCAAAAAAGGTGAAAAAAATTATAGGAAAAATAAAAACAAATTTTCTTTTTATCACAGTAGCTTTTTTGTTAAACTTACAGACAACCAAAGCTGAATGGTAAAGGTTTTTTTTTTTCCGATTGGCATTTGCCCGCAGTGTTTGTTCGAACTCCCTTTTAAACAGTCTTGGAAGAATGTGTGCAAAACAAACAAGCAACGAACCTGGACGCTCCTCTTCAAATGTTTTCTAGCAGCGAGGCCAATCCATTTTTCTCTTTCTTTTTCTTCACCGTAGACTCAAAACATTCGAGTCTGACAACAAAACATCAATAGGTGTCAAAAGATAAACATCTCAGCCTACATTTCCAGGCATTTCCATCTGGATTTGACAAACAATTCAGACTGCAGCATCTTTTGAAGTGCAAATATTTAAAATAAACCAAATTTTTTAAATTAATAAGTGAGGGGTATGTTTTATTTTGCACGTGTGTCCCGTTACATTCAATGCTCAGTTTCAGATCAGTTTTTGCAGGTGCACAATGTGCATTTTTAGTTAGCGATATTACATAGACTACATGAAAACCACAAAGCTGCCGTTGAAGGGTAAACAAGCAGTTGTGAAGCTGAGGAACAAAATAGGAAATCAATCAGAAAATCAATCATCGTATACAATGTGAAAGGCAAAGTGACTAATGGACCAAAAGCAGAAAGAGATGGTGCTCACTTGTCGCCCCCCCCACCAAACCCAACCCCCGTCATGTTGTTTAAGGCCCCGACTCAGAGTTTGCGTTCTCCTGTTTGGATTATTTCTTTATCCTGCTGTGACAGCATCCTCACAGGTAGAAAAAAAAAATCACAGAAAGACAAATGGCCACAAGTTTACTTCCAGTCAGGTAAACGTGCTCCTTCCTGCCTGAAGTTCCAAAGGTGCAGGTGTGGGTTGGTGCAGCCCTCCAAGAGGGGAGGGGCTCAGCCGGCCCGAGGAAGAGAAAGAGACGACACCTCTATGACAGAGGAACCAAGTCGGGGGACAAAAGCAGCCTGCTCATTAAAGAAGGCAGGAGCTGTTGTGTAGTTGCCCGATACTGGGAGTCATCTCTGCTATTTCCCCGATGTAAACATCGCTCTATCTTCCACTGCCAGACTGACAAAACTTGCCATTTTGAAGAAGAATCCTTCATTGTGTTTCATGGTCACACAGACCTGATACCTCCCACATAGGAGGAGGCTAAGTCAGAAATTCTAAACCACACAGCTCTCCTGCTGCCTCCGACCGCTCGCTGTGAGTTTTGATTCAGGACAAATCTATACATACAAACTGTGGTCGTCTTTATATAGATCTGGCTGTATGACTTGTTTGAGCGTGCACAGACAGCGCGGGTGTAGAACTGCATTCTGTGCATCCTGTGGTGAAAATGATGCCCAAACAGGAAACTCTAAAGTTTCCTCCCAAAGCAGCATGTGCTCACACGTTTACACGAGTTGTCTATAAACATGAAGTTAACATCTTTTTGGAAAGATGATTTGTTGTCTCACTCAGAGGTTTTACAGGGCGGATCTGATTGTAATTGAATCATCCCACTGAATTCCTGTGGACATTTCGGCTCTTGATGGAGCTACTGTGTAATTAATCTATAATCCACAACAAGGTGTTGAAAAAAAATCATACTTTATTGTCGCTCGACGGTCATTTCCTCACATTTCTACCTTCCGCCTTCAGAGGACATTGTAGGGTTGATCATCAGGAAGAGAGGCAATCTGGATCAGTCAGTGAAACAAAACTAGGTTTTCAGACTTTTTCCAAGTTTGTGGTTCTAACTGGGTGCGTCAGTGTGGGAAGTTCTTCTCTCACGGTCCCAGACTCCCCACGGTGATAAACCCCGTTAGAACCACAGATTTGGATCACACAGTCAAAAGGCATCATGATCATCGGTGAGATGATCGTGTGACTTCAGGATAGCAACGTCAAACTCACTTCAGTTCAGGGGCGGCATGGAGCCGAATTCCATGCCACATCAGAGCGGTAATATGTTTAGATTTAAATTTTTCCTTTTATTTACGAGAGAATAAATACAATCACATTTGGAAATCATCTGTGTGCTGAGTTTCATTGGCTCTGACCCATCTTAGAAGTGGGCAGAGAAGACGGATGAATTTGCTGGCAAACAATTCATGAAAGGAACAAACAAAGAGAAAGAACAGAAACAAGACTTAGATTTAACTCAAACACGTGACAACATCGAAGGAAACATCAGAATGCACAAAACCAGAGAACAAAAAAACAAAACATACTGTGTAAAATGCACCAATGCGAGCAGCACTCCTGTCCTTTTAAATGCACTGTATGTAAATACGATGCAGGCCTCCTTCAGATTGACTCCTGCGATTACAGATGCTGCTAAGACAGGAGTGAGAGGAGAAGGCAGCTTACTGGAACAGTTCAGCCTGCACTCCCTGCACTGCCTGTATACCACTAAATGTCACTGCTCACATCTTCAACACCATAAACATTGATGAGACTGCGCTAAAAATCATTTCACAGTTTGCAGTTTCCATCAAACCCCTCTCTGCAATTTGCCCCAAGTCATGTACATCTCTATCCAGATAATGTGTTAATCTCCTCTACAGTGAAGGCAGAGTCTCTGGAGATCACTTGTCTATTTCATGGGTAGTTTCACACGGAAACTAAAGGGGAGCGCAGAGGCTTAATTATTCTCAACAGTTGAGGTGCGATATCACATGACCACATGTACGGCCGGACAGACTGCTGCTTTTTCTTGCTGTTTCAGAACCTGAATTTAATCCAAAGAAGACTCTGGACAAAATCTACTCAGACATGAAGATGGGTGAAGCCTCCACCCCATCAAGGCCCGTCAGGAAACTTGGGTCTGCTCATGACACTGGCGTCCCCCCCCCACCAGTAAAAGCCTCTTACCACTTCCTTGAGTCAACAATCTGGGAGGTATTCCAACACTCTGCCACCATCGAGAAGCCACAGCAGAGTGTATTTCCTGAGAGTTCTCAGGAATAACCACCTCCCACAGAGACGGCTGGTGGCCTTCTATCGCTGCCCCATGGAGAGCATCCTCACGTACTATCTGTGTGTGTGGTTCTGTAGCCAGGAAGCTGCAGATTACCGTCTGTCCCCCTGCCTTCATGGAAGGAACTGTACACCTGTTACTGCCTCAGGAAGGCTAAAAAAACAAACCCCTCTCACCTTGGACAAAGTCTGTCCAAAGTGCTGCTGAGCAGCAGACAGGACGTGACAATGAAAACACCAAAAAACAGTCTGAAAAAGTTTTCACTCCAGAGCCATATGTGCATGAAACTCACCCATATGCCAGCACTTCAACTGGCCCTTCTCATGTAATTAAGTCATATTCAGATATTATTTTGACTCCTTTCCTTCATCACCTGTACTGTTTTTGTGAGAAAGGGTTGATGGAGACAATCACAGCCGACATTGGTCGACTCACCGTGGACAGGTTCATCAGTCTATCACCATGCCAACACGCAACTTCATTCTCACATCTAGTTCAGAGTTACAAGTTGACCTTTTGCCCGTGTCTTTGGACTGTGGGAGGAAACTAAAGCTACCAGAGAAAAAACCAACCAAAACTCAAACTCTTGTCTTTAAAGTCAGAAAAGAACAAAAAAAAAAACATTCATGGAGTTTGGATAAGAAATGTTCAGAGGTGAAAAGACTGGATACAGCGAACACCACAGCTCTCTGCTCATTCAGTGTGACTATATATCCTTCCTTTGGATTGGTTTAACTAGCTGGGCTACACCAAATAGGATTTTTATCAGTGCTCTTACACAGGTATGAGACGGAAACTTTTCATACAAAACATGTTCAATATTCTTCTCAGGCTGAGAGTTATCTAAGAGGATTAACCCTTTGACATATTTCTGTAGATAGAAAAAGTTGAAAAATACAAATCAACTGATTCAATTTGATAAAAAGAAATACTGTATTTCTTACATTAGCAGGATATAAGAAATGCCCAATGTGGACTGAGGAGATACGGGATATGAGAGAGGTTTGAATACAGGGATCGTTATAAATGTGGGTGCAAAGCATGAAAAGCAGAGTAACTCAGTTTGTGAGGAGTGGAGACGGGATTTCTGAAGTCTTGTGTATTCTACGCTTTGGGGATTTGGTCAGGAAGTGGAGCGAAGAAGACAATAATGAAGAAAAGCAGTGAGGAATAGAGCAGCACTCGTGTGAAATTCAAATGCACCGATCATCCAGCATCTGTCTGCAGTCACACAGAGAAACTTGGGAGAGTCGGGCTATATTATAGCAGGCTTACTTATCTCTAATGTGGCCCTTTTACCTCGAGAGTCAATTCATTTCACTTAGGTTAATGCCTGCTCATGCCTATCCAGTCTCAGTGTGTTCAGGAGGGGTGGGCCGGGATTGAGGATGAAGGGAGCGGGGGGGTGGGGGTGGAGGTGGGGGGGTGGTTGACATTATGTTATAGCGCCGCAAAGTCTCTTTGTCTTTGCTGCTCTGTGTTTGTCTCCCCTGGGATGTTTTTGTGGGATCATACTGTCACGCCGCTGTGTTCGTCTCTGGCTGTTTTTGTTTCAAAGTGACAGCTCGCTGCCTTGTTCTTCAAATCACAGAACACTGAATTGTAAACAACAACTATGGAGATTCGAGAAAGCCTCCAAGCTGAGGGGAGTGCGTTTTACACAGTGGCCCGTTCCTTCCTCGCGGAAAGAAATGAAACAAAAAAAATTTATCTAACCGCTCGTAAAATCTAAACAACTGGTTGAAAGAGGGCATGCATACCTAAATCTGTGAAATCTCCAGACGTGATGAAGGACGACGTGTTTAATTCGCTGCGAGACATTACGCGGCCATCCTTTTCGGAAAATTGCATCAGCTTCTGTGGAGCGCGTTGCGAGCCCATGGTGACACAATTGCACCACATCGTTCCTGCAGATTTATCAGCAGCCCATCCATGCTGCGACTCCCATGCCGCTATATATCAAAGGCGTTCAGCAGGAGTTTCAGATGTGATCACTGTGGAGGCAGCTGGACGCCCTGTGATGGTCATGAAATCGGTTTGAGTCAACGTTTTGTGCTTTGTGACACGGTGCATTATTGTTCTGGAAGCAGCATTTACAAGATGGTAAATTGTGGCCATAAAGGGATGCACTTGGTCAGCAATAGTACTCAGCGAGGCATTAAAATCATGATTGATCGATATTAAGAGACCCAAAGTGTTCCAAGAAAGTATTCCCCCTGCTCCGTTCCACCGCGGCCACTGGCCCAGACTGCTCAAACAAAGCAAAATCTCTGTTGACTGTCTGCTACCTCAGCACAAATGGAGATTCATCAGACCAAACTACATTTTTCCAGTCTACAACTGTCCAGTTTTGATGAGCCATGTGCCCACTGCAGCCCTAATTTCAGCTCTGGCCGGGAAGGAGAGGAACCCAACATGATTTTTTTTTGTTTTTTGTCAGGGCCGGCATGCGTTTCTGCTCACCACAGTGGTAAATTGTGGTTATCTGTGTTACTGTAGCAATCCTGACCTTTTCCTTCCACGATGCATTTTATCTGCAAAGCTTGTTGAGTGAATCTTTTAGTGCAACCTCTGGAGGGCTTTCTGGTAAAACTGATAGATAGATTTGCATTTTTAGAAATACTGTCTCTATTGGGACTCAACAATCATTACACGGTCACAGTTTCCTGACGACTCTTCCGTAGCTGATCCTAACTCCCTCATGATTTTCAGGAGCTTTTACTGAAGCCTCTCTTCTGTACCTCCAGGTTTATATGTACCATAGCTTCAACAAGATCGACTAAATATAGAATTACATCTAAAGGCAGGTGCTCTTCAATGAGTGCTACATGAGTGGTTGGATGTCCACTTGAATATTAGATGAATGCCAAACAGGCTGAGGTCAGTCCTTATTATTTGATCTGAGCGTGGCAGACAGGAGATCATTGATGTGAAGGGGTTATAGCCTTGGTTGGGGAGATTAGTCTCTTATTACATGTGTTGATATCTATGATTTTGACTGAGTGTTGTGGGAAATCAATCTCATGACTTTGCAATGTGAACTATGTTCGATTTAGATGATGCCATTTCTCTCCACCGGGTGGCAGGAGTGAGTAATGATTGCTCGGTTTTTTAACAATTTGCACCAAGTTGTTGCTGAAAGCTTCAGCACTCCTTCTGCAGTCTTCCTGCTGCTTCTTTTGTTAGAGTGACTCTCTGCACCACCTAGTGGTATAAAGTGGTATTGTATGTGGCTCGCTGCACACTGCAACTGAAGCACATCCCCTATTTTTGACATGAAAGTGATGTGCTACATAATAACACCGAGGCATTTTTCCTTCAACAGCACACAAAGAGAGTTGGGAGATGTGTAAGAAGATGCCTATTGTATTCTTTTTTGTTGCTGTGTTGACAGAAGTGTGGATCATTGTGATTTGTTTGGAGGGACATTCATTCACAATCATCTGAGTGAGGCTTCAGTCATCAGTGGGTCTCTGGCTCATCTCGGTTCCAGTGTTGTTCAACAATACCAGACAGCCTTTGTGTGCTCACACTCAGATCCTTTATGGGCATGCTTTCTATTCAGGTGATCTTCACTGTAGTGAGAACTAGATGTTCATATAGAAGTATTATTACAGTTTTCAAGACATGTATGGTTTGCTAGTAATTTCAAATACACACCACAAGTGGTTTTGGTTCTGTCTATTGATAGAACAACCGTTCATGTACTTCAGTAGACACAATGAATGTATGCCTCCTTGTGTATTGCACAGATAACATATTCGATGTACTTTTCCTGGCATATATGAAAGTATGTCGTCTGTTTGTAAAAGTTATCATATTTGCATGAGTTCCAGCCTTCCTATCTGATTCTGTCTGACTGTCTGCCACATTGCACACAAGTTTTTGTTCCGTATGCAAACCACAGAAAGTAGCAGATGAGTAAAAGACCAGCAGGTGCTTTGAGATTCTAATACAAACTGAGTAAATATGTGGGTGATGAAAAGGCTCTCACAGCAGGTGTGACAGTCAGGTGATTTGAACCAAGCAGAGTTCTTTTCTTGTCAAATTCCACCGCACTCCCCATCTTCCCCTTTTTCGCATTATGTAAAGGTCACTGATTGATTAATCGCTGCTGGCTTCACATAAATCTGCAGAATTCATTTCTACTTTGATATGTTATCATTTGCATAAAAGTCAGACAAACAAAAATATGTTCAGAAGTCATTAAATCTGGATCAACATTGTGCTAAGAGTAGGGGTGATTGCGGTCTCGACATGAGACTCATAATGTATAATTCATTACGGTAATTTTGTAATGGAAGTTTTAATTATAATTCACCCATAATTATGATTTGTGAAACCCAGAACTTAAAATATGGGTGAATACCATTATGAGCCTCCAATATATCATACATTTATACAGTGAGAGAGCAGACAAAGGGCTTTGAGAGTTTCCAGTTGTAGTGTTAACAAAAACAGTGAAGCCTGCTGTTCCTGCAAAAAACGTGCAAGAGACATGCAAAAACAATGAAGAGTGCAGCGTAATAATCTCCTCTGACATGGTCAGAACGGGCGTCTGGTCTGAAAGCCGGTGCAGATGTCAAAGGCATGATGAACTAAACCCATTAATATAGACCAGAGAGAGAGAGAGAGAGAGAGAGAGAGAGAGAGAGAGAGAGATTTAACATGCTTAATAGTGTTTCGCAACACTGCTGTGTAAAAATGGAGTCTATAAATTACAATTTACAAGCATCTTTTTCTGTCCATGTGTTGGCTACTGTGAGTTATGTGTACGAATATGTTTTTCACAGTGCTGACTCACGAGAGGGGAAACTCCTAAAATTGTAAATTGTAAAAAACACACTAAAATTCACAGCCAAGACTGAATTCGCTGCGGTTTCCCATCTGACTCATTAATGGATCACTGAAATGGGGCTGCTGTGGACCGGCAGAGGGGGCCTAAAGGTGCTCGGTGGGCCAAAGAGTCTGCACGATTACAAGCTGAATATCAACGACGCAACACGTCAACACACAGTCACAAATGATTCAGAAAAGTGATGCAAAAAAGTCTGCAAGTTCCATCACTGAGGACACAAAAGGGCTTTAGATGACACGAATGTGTGACGTTGTCCCTTTCAGTCTTTGAGTCTGAGGCGCCAATTCTTTCCCTGTCGGAGGGGAGACGAGGAACGCTGTCTTATATGTCTTTGCTCAAAGGCCTGTTGTGTCCTAATCTGTCTTCAAACTTGCCTTTGTTTACAAAGCCAGGCAGCTGAGGCAAGCAAAATAGTGGCTTATGTGGAATGGTGCATGGCGGAGCGGATTAAGGGTGCTTTCACACCATGATTGTCCGGGGACTTGGTCTGACTTGGCTGGGAAGACAGAAAACTTTCTAACTTTTATTTGGTGTGGTTGAGTTTCACACTGCTCCCCCTGAAAGCAAACCAAACCACCTGCACAACAGTACGCGGCTACAACAGCTCATCATTTGGGGCACAATTGCCTAACTTGAGGACTAACAAGGAGAAAAAAGTAGTGATCGGCCACGAACAAAAACAGGAACTCTAGAAAGTAAGACTCCAATGTGACGTATCACTCATCCCTCACTCTCATTTGTTGAATCGCCCTTCAGCCTTAAATGTATCAGGATTCACTCGGCAACGGACTGAGTCCAATGTTTTCAGGCAGACCAAAGTTCATTTCTCTGGCCCTCAACAAAGTCCAGATGTGCTTTCACACTGGCCCAAACAAAGAGGACTATCCAGGAAATGAACTCCACATTCGGTATGAATGCGCCACAAGTGAACACAGAAACAACCTGATTGTAGTTGAGCAAAGCACGGATGCAGACGTTGATCTACTTTTTTCATCAACATCACAGCTTCATTAACGAGCTTAACTGTTGATGAAAACAAAACCACCTTTGCCAGCTGAAGTGTGACATTTTTGCAATGATTAAGATCCAATCTTGACTTTTCAGTAAAAGAAAAACAAAAAACAAACTCAGAGTGTCTGCGGTCTTTAGAGGTGCCTCACTTAAAGGTGCAGGAAGGAGAATTCGGCTGATTATTAGAGGTTAAGCATTGTGGTTGGATTTGGTGTCATCACTCAGCCACAGGTGAGATCAACTCTTTCAGAACTGTCAGTGAGTCCGCGCCCGTCTGTTGTTCTGCTTTTCTGCGAGTCAAGTGGGAGATTTTAATTAACTCCAACTCCAAATTACAACAAAGAAAACGCATCACCCCTCTTCTCACATAGAAATAAGTGGCGCACCACTTCTTGTTACAGAGAGTCTACTTCACAAAAGAGGTCGCATCAGCAGATAATTACACACAAAATTAGGAAAAGGCCACTCTCACTTGTAAACTCTAATTTTGATCCCGAGTTAACATTTTTCTGCTAAAAATCACAAACGATGACAAAAAAAAGGACCACCGGCAGCGTTTTTGCACATCGAGAAATGGAGATAAACACATTAATGGATTGATAAATCAAGGCAAGCTCTTGGCTGGTAAACAATGCATTGGCAGGCAGTCAGCAGTTTCACAGCCATTCCTGCCTAATAACACTCCAGGGTACCAACCTGAGCGACTCGGTGCCCCTGCCAGAGCGCCTCCTTCTCCTCCTCCTCCTCCTCCTTTTCCGTTCGTCAGCTTCACACTGCTGGCGGCTACAGAATGCCCAATTCGTCTGCCAGTGCGAAGGTGCACCACAGACTTATTGCAGCCCACTCTCACAGGGGCGCAGCCCGACCTTCCAGACTAACCAGCCTAACATCACCAACAACTCAGAGGACCCAGGCACTTTCTCTTCATTTGTCCTACCTGCCACGGGCGCTTGTGTGAACCCCGCGAAATACAGCTAACAATTTGTTGAGCCTCTGACCGCATGCTAGCTCCACGAACTCCCTCAAATAAATTAAACCGGGAGGAATAAGTCCAGCATGCTGAGTAAGCTCACCTTGTTATGTACCATCACGAGCACGGCCACAAAAAAAATGACGCCTCGTTTTGACTGCCAGCCGTACAATTCTGAGAACTTCAGATGGATCTTTGGCCCGAGTTCGAAGCAGATCTGTTGTCGTCATGCTTGGATTCCTCTCTGGGATTGATCACATTAGTCTTGTCACTACTGCTCTCTCACACTGTCGAAGTCTCAATCAACAGACTGAAAATAAGCAACCGTATCCGTCTAAAGTCATACGAAATGTTGGTCAAAGTAGCGTAAACAACAGCATTTGTTGCACCTTGCTGCAGTGTGTCACTTATTGTTTGACAGCTGCTGGATGATCACATCAGCCTTCAATCTTCTCCAATGATGATGACTGGCAGCCATATTTGTTCATCGGCATGTTTTCTGACATTTTTTCCCTCTTTGTCCTCCACAGTGACAGAAAAACAAAAGACGTTTTGTCGATGTTTCACCACACCAGTCACAACATTGTTTTTTATTGTCTGTTTTTGTTTTGTTTTTAATGGTTCCCAGTTCCTTGCACTCATTCGAGAGGTTTTTTCTCATTTTTTCAGATGCTTGGCAATTTTCATGTCGAACCATTTCCTTGACTTCTCCTCGTTGTGAGTTTTAGTTGTGTTTCCCTTCTTTTGCTCATGCTGTTCCCTCCTATATAATTTCTCTCATAGCTGCTCCAAGCTGCCACTTTGCCTCCTACATTGTTTTAGGACCTGGATTGTGATCAGAGCCTCACATCGTGTCATTTCTCTGCTTGTGGTTGCCTCTTTCAGAGATCGCTCCCGAATCATTCCGTGATTACAGACTTTTATGCAACCGTGTTGTCACTCACTCAGTTGTGACATGATAACTGAGGAATAGACGAATTCCTGATATTTTAAAACTGTGGTTTCCAAACATGTGGCCTGCAGGCTAAAACCAGCCCGCCAAAGGGTCTCGTCTGGCCTGTGAAACAGCCTAACACAATGACAATTTATAAAAGCAACAGCAACAAATATTTGCTATTCCTAATTTTTTTCCCCAAAGAGTTAAACTTCATGCTTATAATCACACTTCTCTGCTTCTCGGTTTGTGTCTCTGAATGTTTGGCTTTTTAGAAACAACTCTGGTGTCCCAGAAACTGCTCAGGATGGAGACTTCTCTGTACCTTTCAGTGTGTTTCTGTGTTTATCATCCGGCTGTCTCCCAGTCATTTCTGTCAGAACAACTGAGTCAGTTTGTTGCAGTTTCCCCTAAACCTGAGTTCTTGATATTTTAGAGCAGGGGTAAACATCTGGCCCCCAGGCCAAAACCGGCAAGGTCTAATCTGCCCCCACAGAATGACCACATAAAACTACCATTTTTCTCAAAAAGTAACTGTATTTTCCCCCTAATTTGTCCTCAGGGGGATTACACTGTGTGAGTGAGAGTAGCTGACAAAGCACAACAATGAATCCCAGAACTCAAGAGTGCAAATGGCAACAATGCTCCTGTGATACAGAAGTGAGCTTCCGACTTTATTGCAAGCAACAACATTAAAACCATGAAACTAGGATCATTGGGAAAATTCTACCTGCTGATGATATCTGAACTCATTTAAACAAAAGCTTTTGCAGACTGAACACATTCTAGTGTTCTTTTTCTGTACATCTTTCACCTGAATCATAACAAGGTTTGTGTTTTATTATGAACCTAAAATATGACAAAAAAACAAACAAAACAATGTCGTAATGATTCACAGGTTCACGTGCTTTCAGTTTACCAGTCCAGCATGTCAGAGATTGAACTGTGTGTGGCACCTGAACTGAAAGGAATGACGCCGGTTTTGCAGTGCAGCACCTGCTCAAGGCCACATTGACCTTCCTCACGGTTCACAAAACCCAGTTAATTAATGCTGCCACAGGAATCCTGCTTCACCTTTACAGGCTTACATTTAATAAACACTCTGACGTCTCGTTGAGCCGCCACTGAGGTACAGTTCAAATGATCCCTTTTTCTTTAAATGCTCTTTATTGTGCCGTTAATTACAGAGCCGATGCCAGAGGAACCCCGCCCCCACCGCCCTGTAATTCCCATCATTTTGGACTTACTGTATTAGAATACGGATAATCAAAAGGTAGTTTAATAGTAGTGCAGAGCTGCAGTCATTTGGCTAATGGGGTCCTCATCAGCATGCCACTGATCTGGTTGTGTTTCATTAAGCTGGATCAAAAAGCAGCCAGCTCCCTTTGAAAAAAAATTCATTTCACTAACGACCATCTCTGAAAATGATCACCTTTGTTACATTTGGAAAAATGGAGAGAGAACAAGGACAGTTTAGGTTTTCGTGCTTGTTGTCGAAGAGCACCAATGAAAGTTTACCGCAAGACTAATTATAATAGTCATGAAAAGTACTATATTCAAACATTCATGGAAAAAAAAATGATTAGTCGAGGTTGGTGTGATTAAAGAAACAAATTAAATGTGTGAGAAACTCTGGTGTGATCGTAACATTTCAGTATTACGATAATTACTGGTGGCCTGAATCACATTCAAACCTACAATTAGTTGAAACTTGCCTCATGTTTCACATTCTGTGTGGTGGTGGTATGGGTAGTTATTTTTATGTCCACTTGTCAGGGCTGCTTTTCTACCTGATCTCTGTGTTCTGAAGGACGAACAAAAAAGCCCACAATTGAAAACAAATTCAGTCAAATTAAGAACGTATTGTTACTTATTTAAGTTTAATCCCACTGCTGCATGAAGAGCAACTCCTCCACGATTAAACCAAATATTAAAGCACAGGAGTCAAACACAGGAGTCAGTTCGCCAGAGGGCTCAGTCTCGCAAAGTTCCTGCAAATATCCAAATCTTACCAAGTAGATATTTCTTCTTTCGAGAAACGATAACCTCAAATATCAGAGCATCACATAATAAGTGAGCATTTTACTGAGCATTTTGCTGAAAAGGACTTAATAAGCAAAAAACAAATTACGAGTGGAACGACTGAAATCTTTTGTTGATCAGACTTCTCCTAATAAGACAAATAAGTGCTGAAATAAAGTCTAAAAAAGGCGATTTCCAGATTATTTTGTGTTATATTGAGTGGGATTAGGTATTTTTCACTCATTTTTCACTTAACAATTGCTTTTTTCTGCTGGTGTCCGCACTGTTTGACAGCATTTGCTGACAAAACACAAGCAATATCAATAAGAAGTTGTTTTGAGTGCTCACAACCTTTTTGCATTTTACTTCTCTGCACTGAAACAAAGAGAATGTAGACGTTCATAAGTTAAGATGTTATTTTAGTAGTTTGGCCCAAATTAGGTCAAAGTGGGGCCATGTGTGGGCCCAGAATTCAAATAATTTGACACCCTCTATTATTCAAATCCTTTCCCATTCCAAAAAAAAAATCACATCAGGCCCTCATCTGGTGCCAGGAGGCTTTAGTGCCCATGATGAGAGCCGGGGGGTGTGGCGAGGGGATCGGGTTTGACCTCACGGGGTCGGACGCCGACGCGAAGGAGCTCTGTCAGAGAGCCGACCATGTGCAGAAGAAAGCTGCGAGTCTTTCTAGGTCACAGAGACCATGCGAGAGTGCTCCCAGATCCTTGAAGCGGACTGAATGATTCATTACTCGGCTAAGAGTCGGAACGGAGGGTGGCGTCGTGATCAAATATGGGGGGGGAAAGACTTAAAGAAAATGGAGTCAGCGAGGAACTGGATCACTGAGATGCATTCATATACTGTGGCATCTCCTGAAGGGATTTAGTTTTGGGCTGTGCAGACAAAGGAATAAATGGAGACAAACCATGGAGCAAAAAAATTAACTCGACAATCTGCAGTAGGCAAGAAGTAGGGTACAAAGGCGAACGCACACACGACACACAAGCACAGCTTCAAAAAGAGCCAAAGAAAAAGTTAAACAGTGAACACAACGTCCAATCACAAGTGATAAAAGACTTGGAAAACATGCAACGGCAGAAATTATTTGACACCTGTAATCAGCTTGAAAGTGCTAACCATGGATTTTTTTTTTACCAGGCTCCCACTAAGTCTAACAACTGCAGGAGGCAGAAGGCACTTTCTTTTTTTTTTTTCTTCCTAGTAAAAAAATGCAAATAAATTTAAAAAGCAGAATAAAACAGAATAAAATATTTGAAGCTTAAACTCAAAGAGTTGGATCCTGGTGAGTGGCACTTCAGTCTGTGTGGGTTTTGTAAAAACGCCCAGAAAAGACAGTTTTACACTCACCATAACATGTGAAACCGATGAAATTAGGAGGTATAATTTGAATATTCTGAGATGTGGTGCATTTAATAAAAAAAACACAGGTCGATGCCTGAAGCTGGTACGTGCAACACTCGTCCCATTCTGCATCGAATTCAATGATGGTTGTTTGTCAAAGCACTTTCAACGTTTTCTGCAAATACGACTCGACATTTTATCCCATAAAAGAATGCTGATAATTGCCTCCCTCGGGCCTGCAGCAGCCTCGCAAAGATCCCAACAAATTGGCTTTCCACTTGATATTTGGTAACAAAAAAAATTGCACTGAGGAAAAAAAAAACTGACAAAGAAAACAAACTCTCAGACATGTGAAGACACTTCACTGTGCACTGAAGTGTCTGTTTGTAACTGTGGGGGGGGGGGGGGGGGGGGGGGGGGGGGGGGGG
>JAUESE010000085.1:11381924-11396202 GCA_032274725.1 Malacoctenus triangulatus
TTGGTTCTTCAACAGAAGACTTGAAACTGAGAAGAAGAAGCATGAACAGCAGCAGCAGCAGCAGCAGCAGCAGCAGCCTCAGTCCTCTGTCTGTCCACTCTAAATCCACTCTGTAAATGTGCAAACCTGCAGCGCTGAGGATAAAGTGCACAGTCACTGCAGTTAGATAATCTGATGACTTCTTTCAGACAAGTAGTTTATTTTCCCCTTACTCATTAAAACTATGTCTCATATGTGTGTAGACTCATGATTAATATATGGGGGAGGGAATCCACGCGGTTTGCAAATCTCTGAACACCTGCTTTAATATCTTGAATTTATTTAATTGAACAAACACAAAAAACACAAAATCACAAAAAAAAAAAATTCCCCTGGCAAGTTCCTCAGTGAATTCAGGTTAAAACTAATGCTGTGAGCAGCAATCCAAGTTTCTCAGAGCAAAAAGATTTGAAACTGTGCCTTCATTGGGTGACAAACTACAAGTCTGTCACTCCGAAGTTGGAACGAAAGCCAGCGTCACGCCAACGTTCTGGTATTGGCTAAGATGGAGTACACGTGTGTGTTTGCTGGTAACCAGAGGCTAAAATGGGACTGATGGACCTTATCATTTGTTCAGAGTAGAAAAGCTGCTTTTCTTGCACCAGCCTTTATGTCCAACTTTGAATTGCATGATGCATGAATGTGAGTGCGTCACATGAAGAGCAACATTCAGAAATCCCTGAGGAAAAAAAACCTGTAGAGACTCTGATGGAAACGTGACGCACAAGTAGTATTTCCTTCACAGAACCATGGAAATCTCTGCAGGATTTCAAACTGGTGACATTCTCAGATTTTTACCCAAATTAATTAGTGTCAAGGCAAAATGATGTCAAGGTTCAATGAGTCTTTTAATACAGTTAGACATCAGGACAGCTCAACATCGTCTATTAGCCTTTAAATAATTAGAGGCGGTTAAAGCAATTTGATGACAAAAAAAAGCGTCTAAGCTAGCAATTTGTAGCCTCGCATTTATACACTCACAACAGAGTGGACCAAAGGAGTGGGGAGTTAATTTAAATGTGCTGAGCAGGCACAGTGTGCATCCAGTGTTACTTTACGGTTGGAGTCTCCATCACTGAGCCAACCCGTCTACTGGGCTGGATCTAATTACACGGTAAATGAAAAAAAAGAGGAGAGACAAAAGGGTGTAAAGCCCCTTTTGGAACGGATTACCTTCTCTTGGTTAGGTCAGGTTATTTCATTGTTACACCGCCACTCACTCTTGTTAATGCTCTCACAATCCAAAGGCTCTGTTGTCACCTGATCCCAACACAAGCTGTCCTTGAAAAATGGGTGTAATTAATTCTTTGTGAGTGTTTGTTGACTGGGAAAAAAAGGCCTGCACGTGAAAAAACAAGCTGACGTTTTATGGTGATGTTTCGGTGATCAACCCGCCCTCTGCTCGTTGCTTGGTAACCTGCACCTCACAGACCAGAAATCATTAGCACAACTGCTGCCACATTTGCCTCATGTCAACTCTTTAATCGTTGTTTTTGCAACACCGACTGCCACATCACCATAAAACCACGATTGAAAAGTGTGTTTTACATTTGAATTTATTTTCTTTTGTTTTTCTTGAACTGAACTCCTACAGAAAGTTACGGCCAAAACTTTTTGCAAAGCTTGATGGTAAAGTGGAAGAACAAACCGTTTACAATGAAGTTCGTGAAGGGAGAGTGAATTTTGTGGTTTGTTGAATTTTAGGGCTAATTTTGCCAAGGTTGCAGGAACAATCCCATTTGATGACTCCTACAGATAAAACCATGACTCAAGACTCAACACACATCAATGGCAGTTTACACGAGAATGCAAGCTGGATGTGCAATCTCATTAGCTAGTTTGAAGCATGAACGGATGATGGTTATTCCCCTGTGGGGACACTCGTGAGCTCCCAGCTGAGTGCTGCTACGTCTGCGTTTTCCCTGGAGAATAAAGGGTGACCTCTGCATGATCACGGACCGAGACAAAGGCTCCAACTGTTGTTTGTGAGGATGCGTTGCGCGGGAGCTCTCAATAGGGTCACAGCGAGGACATCGTTTGGGGACTCGATAGTTCAACGAGGGGACTAAGTAGGTGAGGGGGCGGAAGGGGGGGGTTCTGGTCATAGAAGCTGCCTGCCTGGGGGACACAAATGCTGTTCTCATATGAACCATCAAACACTACAAAAATGTACACGGCCAAAGCTTTTATCAGCTCTTTAACTGTGTTGCAGAAACATCTGAGCATTTGCTGTATGTGGATCAGGAGGTGACCTACAGTAAGCATATGCTCCTGATGTTGGGACCATATGGTGTTTAGATACAACATATACGGCATATGCTTGATTTTTTTTTTTAAATTTGACAACACCTCTTCAACACCACCAGCTCTTCAGAGCTCCAACACGCTCTGTAGCTTCAGCACTTAAAAAGCCTTGCTGATTCCACTTGTCGTCCCTGCAGCCTGAGGCTTTTATTACTGAGTTGTTGTGCCTTTGGACCTCATCGCTACCTGGACTGTTATTGGTGGCACCTGGACCCGTTTGTGTTTAGAGGCATTTCATTTTGGGACTGTTTACTTAAGCCATCTAATTTCTAGAGACGACAGAAACTGTACATGTAGAGGTGAATTGATCATTACGGTAAGCGTCCCGTCATTGTACAGTATGTCTCCATAAACCAGGAGACCAGCAGGGGTTTTAGAAATCAGTTGGGAGTGTTGCAAATTTCGAGTCAAATGAATGACATAATCAGTAATGATAGCAAAAGCATCAAACCAGTGGCTACCTTAAATCCCAACCTCAAGTAAGATGCCTCTGAGAAAGGCCTTAGACACCCTCTTCGATTTGCTAAAACATTACAGTGAAGCCAACGTGAGTGAAAACACACACTCACACCATCATACAAACCCCAGAAGCTTCCAGAAATAAAAGCGCAGGCTCGATTCAATTGTCAGTTCAACATTTTAGAAACCCTCTTCAATGCAGTTCTTTTAAAAAGTGCAAATATATTTCGACAAACTAGGAGCAGGCAAATACTCGCCCCCCTTTGTGACCTCTGGACCAGACTCCAGGCAAGGGACCACCACATCAAATCCGAGTACAGGCAAAAAGAAAACCTGAAATATTTGTTTTGGCAAGAATATTTTGTGATCAATCAGAATTGAACTTATTTTTGATGATTAAAAATGATCAATTATTTGTTTGGGAATAAAGTCACTAAAAGCTCTGTAACAAGTAACTGTTTATGATAGTCAGTTGATCAAATGCTGTATATGAATATCATTACAGATATGATTGACCCATCAGTTTTTTTGTCACTCTTATGTGAAGATGTCAGCAGTGTCTGTGAAGTTACTGTAAGCAAATGCCCGTGTCCTAAGAAGCACGAACCTGTGAACGCACGTCGAGTGTTGTGCAGACATCTCTGACAGACACTGACGGCATAGTGTTCCACGAGGGTTTGGGCAGGAATTCGACGACACTCACTCGCACACCTTAGGAATCCTTTAATCCTGTGATATGGAGGAGAGGATTTAGGCGATGAGTGTTCTAAAAATAACAGCAAAGTGCCAATATAGGGCACTGATATGATATAGCATTGCAGCCTAGTCATCAAAGGTGACACGTTTCCATCCTAAAGTAACTTCTGTCAGGCTTATCTCGGCACCGCAGGGGCACATCCACCTATTAGAAGCTTTAATGTCACACCGACCGCTGACAAATTACACTATTTAGACTTTCACTGTGGCATATTTCTCGGACCTGCGCTCTGAGGATTGTTTGAGTGATAGTTACTATCCATTTGGTGCACACAGAGATTTAGGAGGAGCCGGGTTGGGTTGTTTTTTTCCCCCACCCTGTATGGGTAATTGGAGCCCCCTCTTTTTACTTCCAGAGTTCACTCTGAGTCACCTGCATGGGTGAACCGCTGATAAGAGACTTGAATGCCATCTCTGTGGATGTGCGGTAATTGAGCTGCCAACAGACTTCCAGCCCACTGATGGCTACCTGTATGACAGTCCGGCTCCGTATCTTCACTGCATCTCAGATGGGGAGGTCGTGTCATGCCACTCAAAGGGAGGCAACTAAAAAAAAAAATCCTCTTGGTTCACTTGCAAAAGAAAGAAAAAATCCTCATGCCACTATCACACTCCATCAGTTTCCCCACCGTGGTTGGTCACATGAGAAATGGATGTGCTGTAACTGAGTTCCACTGAGGGCTGAGCTTGAGTAGAAATGTCAGGGCTCCACTGCAGCATTAGCAAACATATGTTGCGCCACTGTTGATGAGCGCTAAACTAATGCCAGCTTTTAGCAGCATAGTCACATTACTGGCATGGCTGGGTGGCTTATTTAATGCCAACAGATGCATTACGCCTCTGCAGATGAAGGTGGGTTTCCCTGCGACGCCTGTCGGGCTACACAAAGGGGGAAATTATTAGCCTTTACCTGAAGAAATGAAAAGAAAATGTTTGGGAGGTGAAAGAATTAGGCAATTAGGTTGCTTCTGACACTTGTGAAGGAATAGCCTGAACAACAATAATCCTACAACATGTCTTTCACATGTCTCTTCCTGATGCGATTCTTTTCCTGACTGATTGAAGCTTCACTCTCACATGTAATGGCCCACACATAGGCATGGAGTTTATATTTAAAGATTTATCCCTGATCTGTGAGAGGAAAGCCTCATATCTGCATGGCGGTGGCTGAAAGAGGCTGCAGCTGCTGTTGCTGCTACTGCTGCTACTGCTGCTGTTGTGCAACTTCACACATCTAGCTTGGGAGAGGTCCTGGGAGCAGCAGCAGGACAGGTCCGCTGGGACAAACGGGGGGAACTGGGTGTACACGTGCAAAATCAGCTGACTCGCAGACTCACAGCAGCCAGTTCAAAGTGGAGCGATGCTGCCGTGGCATCGATCGTCACACCTCTGACTCTTCCAGCTTAAGCTTGAACTTTAAATAGGAAGACAGTTTTTATGAGATGTATTGTCTGCTTGTTTTCAGTCAGAAAAAATGATTTGGACTTCACTTGTGATGTCTGCGTGCACACTTGTGACTAAGATCTTTTCTCATAATGCCTGGATTACCTTTTCTTGTTTAACATTTTTTTTCTTTGGAAAAAAGGCAAAATAGTCTCAAAGAAAACCTCACATTTGCATGGAAATGTCACATTAAAGCTCAATGTCATAACACACAAACAGCATCATTTGTTGCTGCGGTTCCTAATGGTTGTGAAGATCAGTGCAGGGGAGGAGAGAGTGTGTTTGTGGCTGGATGTAATGTGCAGCCTATAAAAACGGTTGTATAATGTCCACTGGTTGAAGACTGAAAGGACATCAGCAGTAATGTCCCCAAGTTTCTCCTCAGCCTCTGCTTGGACACTATAAATGTTTAAAGAAGGGCCCGTGTTAACATAGCAGCATAAAGCACAAGAAACAGGAGTGTTTACCGAGGAAGGTAGGTGTGACTAAGAGACAATATTGAACTTGGCCCATAAAAGCCGTGTTTTTTCTCCACACTAAATTGCTAAGGTGTTCCTCTGCAGTGTACAGGCTCTATAATTTCCCACAACAGGCCACCTGAATTTGTGAAACAGCAGCACTTGACACTTCAAAATGCAAAATTACTGCACATTTCCCGATGTTTATATATTGTACCAAGGTTTTGGTAAAACCCTGCTGTGTGTTTGAGGGGGCAATAATGTGCACTCCTGATAGAGGAAAAAGAGGCTTTACAAGCACCACATTGGCATTGCCATGCAAATGCTCAGAGCATATACATTCTCACAGTCAAAGGACTTGAAGCCAGGATAATAAAGTCCAGATGCTCGTTTTGTAGAACAAGGATTTAAAAGAAGTTTAGTCATTGTGATGCACCTTTGAATCAGCAGTGTCCCTAAAACTCGGAGGTATCAAAGCTGCCTCTGAACTGTTTAAAGCCGGGATGCTACAAGCATACTGAATAGCTTGAGCAGGGTGTGTTTGGAAGATATATATTCAGCGGGTAAACACAGTTAAATCATAAAGCTGTGGTGGGCAATTTTCTGTGAAGTAAATGAAGGTGTGATTAATTCAACTATCCTGGTTCCTGCTCTTGTGTGATTACCAGTGGGCCATGAATCACCCACTGTACCGTTCTGCACCTCAGTCTTATCCAGCTGAACTACAGGAGGGGGAAATTTTCTAATTAACTGTGGGTTAATTGCTCTGGCAGTTGATGCTAGGGGAAGAGTGTATATCATGTGCTTGTACATCCTCTTTTAACTTTAAAAGAGACTTTAAAGTTTTCATGGAAAATGCGAGCCTTGAAAGTACCGAGGGAAGGAATTCTGTTGAGTTGCTCAGAAGGATGAAAACTAGTCGAGTTATGGATACAATTAAAATGGAAATATGATGAGTGAGAGAAGCCAAAGGAAGAAAAACGTGTCCTTCCTTGAGTTTCTTCCTGCCATCTAGAAATGAATATATCTATGTGCATATTTGTTTCTTGTCTTCACATGTTTAAAATTTACCCTAGTTTAACTGCAAAAAAAGAAAAAAATTGATCTTTTTTTTCTTTTTGTGGAGCACAGTTGGTGCAATATCAACCACGTGCAAGCAGAACGATATCCCAAATTTGGTACGCAAATGTGCCACTGATTATTTAAAAAAATATTTTTCGGTAACGTGTGAACGTAATGAAGTGCACAACTTAAAGTGTTTAAGTTTAATTGTCGCTGACCAAACGTTCACCCTGATAGCTCAGTAAGGTTTTATTACTGCCGTGTACGATGCGGCTACATCAAAGAACAAGTTCAATATTTACATTGTATTTGATTCTTTTGTGTACACGTTGACCTGTTCTACTTATCTCCTTATTTAATGTTTTATCATGTTGTACACATTAGTCATTCTTTTATCGCCTCTGTGTTCCTTCTTTTGTTACCCATCTTGCTGCAAACACTTCTTCTTCACTGTAAGACTTGTAAATTAATCTTTTCTTATCAGTAATCATCTCAAAAAGTTCTGTTTTTGCTTTATATTGAAAGAAAATGAAAGAGTAAAGTAAACAGCTAAATATTTATTTCAGCTTTTGTTTTTTGTTTTTCTTTACTGCATTAAAGGATTCTAACAGACAGTTTTGGGACATGTTGACGTGAGTCATTCCCACTGCCAATTAAACTGACAATTCTTTACATCTCAGTAGGCCACGTGGCGCATTTACATGGACAGTTTGCCGTTTGTGTTGTTTGATCAAGTTTTGCCTCGGTAGAATTATGTTTTCCTTTGCAGTTACCAAAGACAAAACACCTCGAGACTCAGAAAGTCTCTGCAATACTGTAAATGACCCACTTTATATGCAACATCAACATGAAGAGTATGGTGCGTCGCTCGTTTTAGATTCTCATACCACCAGCAGCCTTTCTGAGATACACATCAGGATAAACTGCACATAATGTTACAAAACCAGACTGATTGACTCGTGAAAAACGGATAAAAAAAAAGAAGATGCTTATATTTTGTCCGAGTTATAAACTGAGATCCATATTTATGCAAAACTCATAACGGATTTCTGAACTTATCCTGGGAAACACACAACAAAAACACCATCAATCCATCCGTTTCCCTTCTGTCGCTCTTTTAAAACTAAACCAATTCTCGTAATAGTGACACTGAAATCAGAGGAAGACTTTTACACTAATTGTTATTGCTGCAGAAAAAACTATTCAACATATGTACATTTTTTAGTATATTGCCTTTTCCTCCATTTTCGCTTCACCATTGTACTTTCATTTGACTGATACAACCAGGGACCACTGGGCCCTCCAACTTCTCATTTCTGTGCCACTGCAAAAGGTTTTTCCATTTGTGAGCTGAGGGGGAAAATCACGGGCTGTTCATATCACCTCTGATATGGAAATGTACCATTCTGTGAATGTTTCGCTTGATGAAAACACAGATACCCCTGTGTGTGTGTGTGTGTGTGTGTGTGTGTGTGTGTGTGTGTGTGTGTGTGTGTGTGGGCATGCTCAGGCAGATATCTGAGAGCAGCTCCCAGGCAACATTACATTTTATGACTGAAGAACCTGATAGATTGCTGTATATTGAAATTCCTCTGGTCTGGTAACATCCTGTAATAACAAGCACCAAACCCGTCGCAGACAGACGTCTTGTCTTTCGAGCAATTTCCATCTTGTTTTCCACCTCTGCACATCTTTGTTCCAGCACAGATTGAAATGTTGCAACCCCGCAAGGGTGAAACAATGAGCATTATCACAAGGCTGTGAACATGTAAAGCATATATATCAAACCAAGTCGATAAGTCTGAAACAAACGAAATATTTGAGAAGCCTGAGCTTGCAACCAAAAAAACAAAATCATTCCTCAGGGACTTTTTCAGTTTGTAATTGTTACTTCTGTCAAATCACGGCAGTCCAATTTTCACAAAGATTTCGGTCATTTGCATTGATTTCTGGTCATAATTAAAGGAGGGCTGAAAATGGGGACTAAATTCATCGAGTAAAAGAGACTCTCTCAATACAGTGTGAAGGTTTACAGTTTAGGCTTGTTGGTGTGTTGTGTCCTTCCTGTGTGGACATGAAGAGTCGTTTAGCCATGAGTCAATGTGAGGGGTGGGGTTTGACCGCTCAGCCCCGGTGGGTGACGAGATGATTAGATCGATAAGTTCCACTGAATCACAGACGCTGAACTAAGGATTTCAGCAATATCAAATGTTTGAAATACGTAATACAGGCATGTCCAATGCTGCTGTTCAGCAAGTTGGTTTTGAAGTTTTTGAAAAGAGAGAGAAGTGGAGAAAAGTCAAACAATTGTTTTGGGTTGATAAGATATTGATGCTAAAGAGGACTTGAGGCAGATGTTAGAGGTCGGATTTCTGTGATGAAGGTCAGTTTAGAGAGTTGCTGGTGAAGTTAGATTTTCTATAAGCAGTCAGCGAGGGCGGTGGGTGAAAAGGTGGAGATTATGACAGTGGAAAAGTAGAGCTGGTTGTCATCTGCGTAATGGATAATTTACGTAAATTATGTCTCTGAAAGATGTCGGCAAGATGAAGAAGGTGGATAATAAAAAGGACAGGATCGAAGACTGAACCTTGACGAGGAACAGAGAGCGGATGGATGTCAGATAGATGACTTTCAATGGGTATATTGTGTTTGGCTAAAGAAAAATCTTTTGAGTCAGTTGTCAAAGATTTGAAATCTTTCTGATAAAATTTGCCAATGTCCAATTTTCTATTGATAGTTTTGTAATTCAGGTCCTGTTGTGAAGCTGTCACATTCAAATTGACCACACTTCTGTACAGCCAGTGTGATTCATTTTTCCCCCCCCCGATACTGGGGAATAACAACAGTTTTTTTCCCCTTTGCTATTGCTTGAGATACAGCATGTCTGCATTCCTGCCACAAACACTGAACCACCTGCTGACAAGAATGAGGCCCGTCAAAGGCCATAACCGTTACTCCCAAAACTCATTAGAGGAAACTCTGCTGCCAGCGGACGTGATGAGGAATTGACAGGCATTTCATTAACATGAGTTGTCTTTGACACACGACTTGGTGGATTACAAAATTGCCAGTGAGTCGATGAGGGCTAAGTGAGGAGGACGGAGTGAATGATATCCAATTTAATAGAAGAATTGGTGGCGAATGTGGAAGAACTGATGAAATTCTGGTGAAATGTTGTGATTATAATATATTCCGTGAGGCAGGAGATACAACGACCAGAGATCGGGCAGTTTCTGCCCAGTTCGAGGCAACACACGTCCAGACAATTAAATCAGTCTCCAAACCAATTACAGATAGTGACACTGATGGAGGTGTGTGGGTGTTCGGGCTGCACAGCCTTCCAAAGCACACAAGAACCGGAGGCAGACACACACACACATATGATCGCTGAGTTTTAGATTACATTTATAATTACAAAGAGAATCACTTGGCATTTTAATTACATTAAATACATTGAATAATTTTTTTCAGAGCACCGCTAATGTAATGTAACTTGTTTTGATGAAAAATAGGAACAAATACAGTTCTTGCAGCCTAATTAGCACCACAACACAAGTGGGACAGTGTTATTGTGCTCAAACAGGTTCAGTAGTTCATTAATTTTGTGCCACAAATTATACGATGGGAAAAGTTGCAGTAAATGGTCTTGTAATTACTCCTTAAAACAGCAATATCTGGAAGATGACATGAGAACATTTCCATATGATATTTTACAGTTCAGTAAATCAGCAATGTTTTAGCTCTAATCAAGGTTTACCAAGATATATTTAGAGTATTCATAGTTTCGTATGTTTATACAAATATATTTAATTTTGTTAGAACTTTGCCAAAGATCTTTTGTTTAAACTTTTCACATAGAAAGAAATTACTTTGCTCCTCCTTCATGTTCTGTTTGTTAATCTAAACTGTCAAACTGTGCAATTTTGCTGTTGTGCACAATGGTGTGTGATTGTGTTTTTGAGACAAAACCTCTCAGCCTGTGTCAGTTCTGTGCTGGATTAGACAAAACGATCAGGGTGGGTCAAGGTTGGGATGTCTGTGAGGCAGATGACTATCTCCTCTCCCCGCTCGCTAGACCTCCAGCTGCCCACTCAAACAAGAACACGTTGATGTGCACCAGTAGAGTTTGCTCCTAACAAAGCAGACCGGTAAATTCTAAAGGAAAATAGTCCTTTTCTACAAATATTCAGGGTCAGACAGACAGTCTGGAGGGTAAAAAGTGATGAATGAGTCTTAGTTCCAAAACTTATCTTTGGTAAAAACACTCAAATCTTTGTTGTGCTTTGTGACTGTTCTTCACCCACCAGCACAAAGACTGAAAAGTAATACCAAGGTAATCAATGTTCCAACTGAATAAAGTTCAAAGGGTTGCCATCACAAGACTGTTGGTGGAGTGACTTCAGCATTTGGGTCATTTGGCTCTGGAGAGCGCAGCTTCTCTGTTGAAGCCTTGTTATTTTATGCACGGCTGCACTTCAAAACGCCTGCGCTTGTTTTGGAGGCTTTGAGGCAATCCATCCCCGGGCCGTTATACCGGCCTGCACACAGCCACCGAGCGCTCCGCTCTGCCACCGATGATCACTCGGCTTGCTCCTGTACTTCGATGCTGTGATGACCGTCTTCACTCAGATCAGTACGACCGTCACTTTCTATCTTACATGAGAGAGTGTGAAGCTTTTCCTGATAGGTGTTCCTTCAACTGACCTCTTTCAGATGAGCAATTTCCTATCTGTGCTCCAACTGTTTGCTCTTTCCAAAATACTCTTTCACCTGTCTGCACACCCTTCCTGATTTATTTCACTTGTGTGTTTCAACCCTTTAACATCCTTCCCTACCATTTATTAGAACACATTCTGAATAACTATGAATTTTTTGAACTTCACTTCACATGATTGATTTTTTTTAACGTATTTTGTGACTTTGTCGACATGATCACAGGCTGTCTACAGATCAGACCAGTCTTTCAGGTCAACACAAGTCAGTTCTGGTTATCTCCTGTGTTCATCTAATAAGTGCTTTGTTCAAAATGTTGGCAGTGGTCACGTGCAATCCAGCCTTTTCTACAGAAAACTAAAAATAACATATTTGCATGATCATGATTTACAACCAATGGAGTGAAATGACAAAATTAAAGATGAAGACACTAAATAGCCAACTTCCTTCTTGTCTTCCCCCCCAAGTGATGTTAATATCAACAATATTAGTTTGAATTTTTTCTTCATGAAACTCAAACACACTTCAAGGATTCTAAAGTGGATTCTGATACACAAAGATCAACTCTTATCTTGGTGCTCAGTTGCATGTCTATTGCTGTTTCAAGTGGCAGATGGCAGCTAACTATAAGGAAGCAAACACACTGCTGGTCATTGACTAAGTGTTTTCCTGTCAAGTAGATCACACAGGAAGACGTACGGAGGTGAAAGTGTGAACAGAGCACGACCTTTAAGATTTTTATAGTGACATGAGGAAACCAGAGCAGTGTAGCGCAGGTGCGCAGTTCAGTAGTCGGAGAAATACGAAGTACGTAGATGAAACATCATCCCTGTTTCTTTATCACAGGCCAGAAGAGGGAGTTTCCTGCGATCAAACAGCTCCATTTTTTTTAATTTGCTTGGAACCAAAGCATATTTCTCGCTTTTGGAAGAGCAAACAGAACAACAAGCACAAGCTACAAAGCCTCTACTGGGCTTTGTTTTGCTCGTCTTTGATGCCCTCAACCTGGCTGGATCATCAGTTCAAAACTGCCTAAAAATCCAACATCAATAAATTCCCATCCCTAATTGAAACGCTCATCCACAATTAACTTACTTTTTTCTCACATCACTCTTTGATATGAACCCCCCCAACAGCAAAGCCCAAGTCACACATTACCATAAACTCTAAAGAGGTGGGGACGCACCAAAATCAACCACTGGGTCAGACTACAAAGCGCGGCAGTGAGCGGTGTAATTGGGACCAAGTGCTGACGGAGAGTGGGGGTCAGAGCCGAGGGTCGGACCGGGTCTTTTCATCCTCGTGCTGGGCTTGTAAAAGATTTCGAATACTGGTAAAGCGAGCCGTACAAGCGAGGAAAATCAGCAGACAGCGGAGATCGCTGCCACTTCAGCCGGTCTGTCATCTGTGCCGAGCCAGTTCAGTTTGTAACTACTGAGGGTGAAGTCAGGGAGAGGCTGCAGAGCAGAGACATTCAATCACAGCCCCTCCGTGACAATCGATGGCTTTCTGTTTTCTTTGAAGTGTAAAAACCTCTATTTAATGTCAGTTACAGCACAAAAAAAGGGACATGAAGTCTAAGTACAAGGCTGCTGTGTGCATGCTCATTGGTGTTCTTATGTTTCTTCGTTTAAACTTCTTGTTACCTGAGGGGGCCAGTCAATGCAGATTCAAACTAGTCCACTGGAATGAAACCAATTAGCACCACTTCACTACAGCCGGATGTTAGCCACAAGATGAGGGTGCTGTGAAAAACCATCATCAGCTGTGACTTACTGACAGCGTTAAGGTGGATCAGAAGCTATTCTTTTACCAGTCACCAAAAACACACAATGCTACACAATACTAAAGTGGATACAATTACCTCGCATTCAGGAGAGCCCCAACCTCTTCATAATGCCAAGCATTACTTAACCCTTTACAAATACCTTAATGCCTTCATACACTTTTTCTTTACTCTATTCAAACTTCCTGTATTTCTCAATGCATTCAAGGAAACTTTTGCAAATGTCCTCGAACTTTGGTTGAATTAACCCAAGTGTATTGACGTTGTATGTGAGGCACCATTCATGAGAAATGTTCATACTCTTTTCAGGTTTGTCTCACAAAACATATATAATAAACACTCGTGTTTTGCAGGCATAATCTGGCTGCCTGAGCAGGGAACTGGGCTTCACAGGCTGCACCAGAATCACTCCAAGAATCTCTGCTTTACTCACAAAATCATTATCATGGAAACACTTTATTCCAAAAAACAGGCTCCTTGGAGTCTTCTTTCTTTTGTTTATTTTTTTTTTTAGAACACCTTTTATTTCCAATGTGCTGCTTTGTTCTATTGAATAACCATCATTACATTTGTGACAAAAGAAAAAGATGCTTCAGACATACAACCGAGCTTCCTGATTCCATCCAAATGAAAGCAGCATTATTCTGATGAGCCTTTGTTAGGTACACACACCTAAATTATACGTTCCAAAAGGTGCACAAACAGTTTTCAGCTCTGGTGGGCTGCAAGTGGTCTGTCTGTGACTCCATAAAACCATCAAGAATTGCCTTTTCAATTTCCAGTCAGGGTGGTCTAAGGAGTGAAAATGCAAACCACATTTTTTCCCTGCCACAGTTGGATTTTTACCTGCATGTTCACGACCTCAGCTGACTCACTCCACCCACACAAGTGCAGGGGAGTCTCTTCGGAGTTAATATATTACAGAACAAACAAAGATGTTATTTGCACAAGGCTGCAGAACACCTTCACCAACACCAGTGCTTCAAGAGAAAAAGAGTCTGTATCTCACACGACAAAAGCATAATAGGTAAACACAAACAAAACGAGGGGCTTTATAAGTGATATTTCTTTGATGTCGTCTTCAAGAGTTTTTGCCAGAGAAAAAAGTGCAATTTTGACATTCTGTCAAGAGATCTACGCAAGCAGAAAAGCCCAAAACAAAACAAAGTAACATAGCGGTGTGGGCTTCACTGGTAGCTTTGTAGCACAGCTACAATGGGGAGGGGGGGGGGGGGGGGGGGGGGGGGGGGGGGGGGGG
>JAUESE010000085.1:11411646-11426130 GCA_032274725.1 Malacoctenus triangulatus
GTGTGTGTGTGTGTGTGTGTGTGTGTGTGTGTGTGTGTGTGTGTGTGTGTGTGTGTGTGTGTGTGTGTGTGTTTGCCAGGTGATGGACTGATGGTCTGTCAGGGATGTGCGCTGCCTTTCACTCAGTGTCAGAGGGGATAGACTCCAGGCGCTGCATCTCTAATCAGGATAAAGAGGGTACGGGAGATGGATGAATCAACACAAGATGATTATTTAAACATGTCCAAAACAAAATTTGCATTAATGGACGGGAATATCTGTCGTTCCGAGCTAATGTTGGGCAAAGACAGAGTCCACCCTGGACAGTTTGGTCCAATAAAGGAGGAACAATCTCCCACAAAAACACCTCAATCTGCTCTTTCTGCTTCTTGCCAGAGTGCAGAAGGTACATCATTGGCCAGATAAATCCAGCAACTCCCTTGAGTTTTAGTTATCACCGGAGCAGTTAGAAACTTTATTTGAGAGACCTAATTCTTTTTTTTTTTTTTTTTTGTCAGTATATAGAAAAATACTGGCATTCACCAGGTGGACAGCTTTGTGATATTACACAGCTTTCCAGGAGCCGGGCATCGTGATAAATGAAAGTGCTCTCAGAAATACAATCAGTGAGCTAAAGGTCCCTCCAGGCCAGCGGTATCCCTCCATCGCTCCATTCTGTACGCTCACACATCTCTAATAAAAGTATAATATCCTTAAATTGAAGACATTTTACAGGGCATACCAGCAAATACCAGTTCAAATTGAACAAAATTAGAACTGGTGGTGGTGCCAGTTTGCTTGATGGGATTCTGTCCACCAATAGAGGTGTAACAGCAGGCTTGAAATGGATAAACGAGTTGACACGGACGGGTTGAAGCAAGTGACCTTGAGTTAATGCACCTGCAGTGGCAACAAGCAGGCTCGACTGAGTGCAGGAGAACTCCTGCAGAAGAGCAGCTCACTGCTAATATACTGCTGTTGTGTTTTCACCGGAGGGGGGAGGGGGGGGGGGGACAAAGCTAACATCAAGCACACCATATTGTACAAGACACAATTAAAACAACAACTCGAACTCCTGTCGTGGCTCATATTTATGACTTTCTCGATGAGGTGCCGCCTGTGACAGTTTTGACAGCGTCTGCGCTCTGCTTCGCTGCAGATTAAATCACCTCTGTCTCTGTTATCAAGCTGACAAGGAGCGGATGGTGAAAGAGCAGAGATGCTTGTATTTCAGGTGCTTAGAATAGCAAATGTAAAACCATAATGTGTTTACCCGTTCATGTATGTATTAATGTGCATATAAAGCAGATTTATGTAGATTTTCTTTCAATGAACATTTCCAAGAACAGCCTGATATTTCATATGAAGCTACGTGTGATTTTCTTGTGCGAAAATCAGAAGCTGTAATATGGGCTCAAAAAACAATAAACCACTTTTATTCAGAGACAAGTATGAAATACTAAAGTCATACAATTGTGTTCAGCTTCCTATTGTACATCTTCATGGCCCTCCCTGGCTCTTCATATTGCTTCCTAAGCCTCCTGACCATCCCAGTAATTAGGTCGAGGTGCAGAAGCCTCCTGACTTGAGAGCTAGTTCCTAAGCTGTCATCAATCGCATCCATTGACATCACAGCAAATTATGTACTCAATCGATTCGCACTGTCTGCGCTCCAAATGTGCAATAAAGTGCTGTAGACAAAAGGAAAATATTCACATCGTAACTACTCAGAACACATGTGCAAGAACGCACTCAACCAACCACAGAGGGAGATGTTATTTGTAAAATCAAAATATAATTGGAAAATACGATAAGGTGAAAAAAAAAAAAGAAAGAACACATGATGACGAAAGGAATTCTGATTGAATCCCTAAAAGATCCTTTTTGTATTTCAAATGTATGCTGGAACAGATTAGAGGAGGAAACATACCGATTTTGCAGTAAGTGATTTTGCAGTGAGCTAATGAACTTTAAGCCAATGGGTACTTTTCCATACATATGGCTGGAGTGCATGAGCAGCCAAATGATGAACACAGGAGATAACCGAGGTGCCCCTGCTGGCCAGGGATAAGCCTCTACTCTCCCTCTCGGCGGTCATGTGCTCTTTCTTGCTTCGTGTTGATGTGGCTGGGATCAAGCGCTACGCCAAAAAGGAAGCCTAAGTGAATAGGTAATAAGTCAGAGTTTCATTTGTCCAAAAGCGAAACCACTTTCACCTCACGCTGTTCCTGCAAATGAGTTTGCTCGGTTGCACCAAACATTAGGCGAAAATGAACCTCCCTTTGTTTCAAAACCAAATTGTCAAAAGACTAAAATTGCGCAGACACAGATAATTTCCCCGGGCTCCAAAAAAGGAAACAAACATTGTTTTCTGATATTTTTCCCCAAACAAGCAGAACAAAAGGCAGACCTGATGCTGAGATAATCACATCATCACCTCCCAGCCCGCATCTATCAACACTACAAACTTTTAGAGCTTCACGCTACCAAAACAAAGGTGCCTTATCCATATCATGTCAGAAATGAGTTCTTTGTTTTTTTTAAAAGATGGACGCTCGGTGCACACCAAGACGGCAATACAGAGAGCAAAAACAATGTCTTTTAAAGGCGGCACCCACAGTGAAGAAACTGAAAAGCTCCCCACCACATCTTTGTGTGGACACTCAATCCTGCATTTCAAGATGAAACACTGAATCATTGACCGGCGTCCTCCCAACACACTTCATCAAACTCATAGAAAGTTTCAGATTTCTTCAGTCTTGGTAGATTTAAAGTCAAAAGGATCTGAAGCAAAGCTTCCACCAAGTCCACCTGAAGGAGTCCTTTCTTCATATTTGTACCTAACTATCCCTACATCGTCTCACGCTGCTACTTTTTTTAATTGTTCTTCCTCTAAATTGACCAGATTTTTGATGACAGAAACTTTTCCTTGTACGACTTCCTCTTTGTGGAAAACACTTTGAAGACAGATACATATTCAGCTCTGTGTAGGCAGGGCATAAATTTCAAAACAGTCTTTTGACTTTTTCCTAATTACAAATACAAATGTTGGGTTCATTAACATCAGCTGAGTTTTTCTGATCCATCTTTTTTTCCCTTGTTCATGGGGAACATTACAGCCCCGCTCTCTGGCCTGGCGTATGCACTCCATTGCTTTTCAGGTTGCGTTTGAGGACAAATGGTTTATTTTTTTGGAGGAGGTGCAAGTTCAAGGCAAACTTTCCCAAAAAAATCTGAACGTTTTCGCCTCTGCGTGTTCAAAGCCTGAGTGAGCTCCCTTCATGAACCGATCCACAACAACATCAACACACACGCAAACACACAGAACAACAACCAACACCCACACATCACCTGTGCAAGACCTTGGCTCTCTTCAAAGCTTTATCTCATTTTAGGACATTTGTTGTTTCACTGCGTCAAACATTTTCTCAAGTGATGTATCGTATCAAACCATCACAGAGATGAGAGAGCTGTAACTGCTCAAATAGGCCAGGTTTAAAAATAAACTGTCCCATAGTTCTTGTTTTGTTTTTTTGATTTTCATTTTTAGCGGCCAAGGTGACTTTGTGCCAGAGCTTTTCTGAGTTAAACACAAAAGTGACTTAAAACAATCGATAAGATTCTATCACAGCTGGGATTCAGCTGAGATGAAGACCAATATCTTGTGCTTTAAACGCGCCTTTAAGGTAGACATGTTGAAGAATGAAACTGTTTTTTAATAGGGAGGGGACACGTCTTATTGATTAACAGTCTGCCTTTGGTACTTAAACGATATGTAAATGTATAATAATAGCCGAGTCTGATGACATGTCAGCAGTATTACACGGAGTTGAAGGGAGAGAGGGACATTATTTTTCATACAGAATATGTGAAATAGACAAAAATCAATGTGCTCTGACTGTATGTGATGATGGGCAGAATAAGTAACTTCATTCATTTAATCACTTTTCAGCCTGCAAACTCTTCCTGCCGGGCAACAGAGTTGGGGCCCGAAAGTTTTCAGCGGCACAGTGAGCGATGTGATTAATGAATCCCAACTGGGAATCGTGAATCAGTTTGAATGCAAATGGATGTTCTCTCGGCCAATCAATGCTCATTTTCCTCACCGGATGGATGAAACGCCCGGCAGTGCCAAACGATGATTTTTATCTCACGGTGAGCTCTACAGAACAGTATCTCTTAAAAACACACTTTTTTCCCCCCAATCTTCAGGTAACTAAACTGAATTGACTGAAGCCACACGTCACACTCGGTAAATAATCAAATAACTTTGAATGATAATGATTATTCTATCAAATATAACCTCTTCAGAAGTTGTCATTTTTATAGCTGTCAGTAACACTACCAACTTGTCTTTGAACCCCGAAAACCAAAAGCTCCATCTTCTGATTTTAGGGGCAATAACCAACTATTAGTTATGAAGTAAAAGTGAAACTTTGTTTGATAATTGTCATATACTGAAGCCTGAAAAGAGACCCTATCGTTCACCTGCATGTTCTCGATTCCAAAGCTGCTCTCCGAAATGAAAAGGACTGAACCCGAATGTATTTTGCATTGTACACAGGGCCTTGTATTTACACAATAAACAGATTTCTCTTTATTTACAGTCAAAATGTATTGTCAGACTTAAAAAAAAAACTAACAGAAGAAAAACTACATAATGACCTGATGACAGAGTTCTCCATCTTTTTCAAGTTCTCTCATATCCTGTAAGGTCTAATGATTTAAATTATATCAAGACATTTTTCCTTTTTCCATTTACAGATTATTTGGTTTTATGCTCTAAAAAGCCTTTTATACAGTTGAGCTGTTTGTCTCTGATGGGACCTCGGTTGATTCTCTGTCTCAACTTGCTGTTGAATGTTCACCTGCAGGTGATGTAGTTTATGTTCAATCACCAGTTTGATTTTATCAGCAGAATACATTAGACAGAAGCTGCATCTCAGAGAAAGATGGGATGTCCTCCACTCAGTAAGGGGGGGGGGGTGCACTTTATGTGGAGTGATTTGAGTATTTCTGCTGTTTATTCAGGATTGAAAAAGAAAAAAGATGAAAAAGAACAAAAGGTACAGCGGCTCTGTTCCGCTGGAAAACTGCACAAAGAAACCAGATGACATTTCATATTGAAACAGAAAAGTAAGGACCAAGCTTATTGGAGTTGAAGTGATGGATGGGCATGTCCTTTTTCCTTTCATTTGTGATGCTCTGACTGACCTGACATTTTCCACTGGGAGTTGGGTTTGATATCTGACGATGGCAGATGCCCTGCCCTTACCAGGAAAATAGCCCAGTTGTGTAACTGAAAGTTTTTCTTCAGATTTCTTCTCTATTTTTTTTTTTGTGCAGACAACGAAAGAAAAAACAACCTATAAACACATCTTCATGTTAATGGAGGCTCTCACGAGCAACTCTCACCTGCAAATGACTGTTTTTCTGTGTGTTTGCTCCCTTCTGCTGACATGACTCTTGCTTTTGGCCTGGTCTGAACAACCAGTGGTCGAGGTGATATGTGGGCGGGGAAAAAAAGGAAGAATTGAAGCTTTGAATTGCTTGTACAATTCGGGGAGTTAGTCATCTATGTAATTTCCATCCATAGCTGCATGTAGTCATTTATATTCCCTGAGCCAAACACGATGAAAGCAAAAGGTTGGTCCCTGTTTCGATCTGTTCAAACTCACAATGATATATTTTTCCTACATTCAAACGATACTTTCTGCTCAACTGTAAAGTTACCAGTGAAAATACCTGTTCACTATTTGAAGATACGTTTTTATTCAAGCTTTACAACCTTTTTGTTTCAACCCAAACGATAAATCTATCCCTAAATATAGTCACAATTATCAGTTCTATAATTTATGAGAATTTATGTATTGCCGTTATTGAAGTAGGTGCCTGCAGTAGGTGTGCAGTGATCACGAATGACTGCACAGGCTTCCTACTGTCTGCTGATGATCCAATCAGCCATTAGCTGTTTTTAACCACATCTCACTGGCTGATTGTTAAAATGTGATTTTGAGGATGTAAACTGGCAGTCTGGGTCGGCCATAAAAGACACTCAAACCACCCAAAAACGCAAACAGTTGACACTGAACTAACGTCACTGAGCCCTCAGCATACTGCAGGGTTGGATGTGACCGCCTGCTGCTGCACCTCAATTTGGCTGTTCTCACGTTGCCATCCTTAAGGTTGTTTTAACAGAACGTTGAGACAAGGACAACAGGTGATCACACACAGTCTGGTCGCATACACCTGAAAACCTCTGATCAAGACCCTACCTCATTCAGTGGATTTCTTGCCACATGTTGGGAATAATTTCGAACAAATGATCAAATTACTCTCGTCAAACATGTAAATGCAGCTTTGGAATTCCACATTGCAACAAATAATTCCTACAGACCCCCAAAACAGAGTTTCCTGAGGGAAGTAAGGCACCCAACTGTCTCATTGTGCCTGGCAACTTGCATCCCTAAAATACCGGAAATGCGGCTAATTTTTGACTCTGTTTATCTGATCAGTCAACAGCAACAAATTATTGCAGATCAACAAGCTAATGGCATCCAGAGGTGTGCACATCTATTTGCAGTTAACACCTCTTGCACAGAAAGTAGCAGCAATGGTTTAAAATAAGCTCCCGTGGTTTTTATGTCTGTATGTATTATGTGCCGGGAGCAGATTTAAATTCATTGTATTTATATACTTTAGCTTAAGTTCAACAGCCCTGATGTTGAGGTTTGAAGACATTCTTGGCAAAAATAATGATTTTTTGGGCCTTTTAGTCGACAATCCATATTAGAGGTTCTATTTTTCATTGAGGCAATTTAACAGAGGTGAAATCTCTGCAAGGCAGTTGACTGGTTAACAGGACTTGGTAATGTAAGACAGAAAATTCAAGTTTGATCATCTTATATTTTAGAAAAGCACTCTAAAAAAAAAATACTCGAAAATATGTTCAGCATTGAGTAAAGAAAAGAAGACATGTTTGAGAAGCCTAACAGCTGTGAAACAGAGAGATAAAGGAGAAAGTCAATGAGAGCCTCTAAAACAACAAACATGACAAAGAAGAACAAAACTTTTTGTTACCATCCCTGCTGACAGCGCCTTTTGTGAAGACTTTAATCTGAATCAAAAAACACAGTGACTTTCTCCGTCACTTTACTGGCTGATCTTCTCTGTAGCATTCAAATAATGCATGGTTTGTTTGTGTTCCTCTTTGGGGACTCACATGGTGGCAGTGCTAAAAACAAACATGTGAAACACTCAGACGGAGAATGTGTGAACATCAATAAAAAAGGCAGCATTTGCAGCCAACAGTAATAATAATAATTTCAGAGATATGAATAGCTGTGAGTGTTATAAGACTTAACCCACAGGTTAAAACAGTGACTTAAAAAATAACTAAATGAGTCAGCAAAGTAATGCAGGTTCTTTATCCAAATGCCTACTCAACCTTTTACTCTGAAACAATCCGTCCATTCACGTTAATTTCATTCATTCTCATGATCATCTGCCTTTAGGCAACAGACACACCGGGTTTCAAACCTTGACTAGCAAAGTGTTCGGAAAGAAGAGCTTCTGTGCTGCTGAAAAATACGCCACGAGGAAAAAAAATGCAGTCATCCCTGATCTGGAAACGACGCAGCCTCTAACTTTAAGGTGAGCAAAAATATTTTCACAGTTATGGGGTAACAGTGCAGAAACTACATTCGTTTTGGAGCTCCTCCTCGAGGTTGAGGAAGTTAAAACATGAGCAAGGGAGAGAAGCTTCTTTTTTTCCAGTTTTTGACCAGGATTCAAAGGGTGATCATGAAAAACCAGCACAGGGAATGCAAGAAAAAGTACCTATTATCCTCAAGGGGGGGGAATAAAGCACTGCAAAGATGAGAACCGCTGGGCTTTCTGCGATGACATCAACGAGTCGACATTAGAGGGGATTCAGAGACAGTCTGTCTGTCTGCTCTGCATCTCCCAGGAGCCAAACCCACCACTGGTAACTACTGGTTTGACAGTTTCCCAGAATCAGCCAAAAAACATTTCTCCCCTTCGTGTCTGTGGCTGCCCACTTCTCTGGCGGGGAAGAATTTGTCACGGGTGATTACCTCAGTGACAGTGTTATCAGGCATTACTCCACCCAGAAGCCTCTTCTGATCCAAATATTCAAAATCCATCCCTCATACACGGATCGCCCGCTGGCACATCTCCAGCACGCTGCATGATTTCCTCTTCCCCAGAGGGGCTCGGCGCAGGAGGGAGAAGTGAGAGTGAGGGGCTTTATGTGGGCTCAGCCCCTCGGGGATGGAGTCCTGCTAATCATCCGCGATCACACGCAGAATGTCAACTCGCAACAGCGGCACAACTCCGATCTCCCCCGAAAACGCTTCCCTCGCTCGTTTGTTTTCTGCCTGTTGTGTTGTGCAGTTTCTTGTTATAGTTCCATTGACTGCACAGTTACTGTCATCAGATTTTTTTACTCCCACACATTTACTCACTGTTATTTTCTCACCCTGTGTTTTTTTGACAGTAATGACAATGATTTAAAAAGTATTTTATCTCCCGTGTCAACATGCCGAAAACAGCCGCAGATTCTTTCATCGTGTCTGAAAACAAATCAGCTCCTCTCAGTTTCCTGCAATTTCAATGTTGTAATCTGTCAATATGAGGTTCGTAGTACAAATTTAAACTCTAGGAATACATCAAAAGGAGCCTCAACCGTCATTTATAGCTGACCAAACCCAGAAATCTGTGTCATCTAATGCTGCGGTCCTGTTTCCAGAGAGATAGTTGTGTCACTGAACAGTAGAAGGTGTGAATTTTCAAAAGCATGTGTGCTGGAAATGTCCTTCACTAATATATGTTCTCCAGTTTAGTAGGAATTGGTAAAAGAGGTCATTACTGGAAAATATATTGAATTTTCAATTGGTTGCTTTGCACCGTCTGCATTTAAAATGTTCATTATCAAAAAATTGTAGGAGATATCACACAAAATAAATTGGAATGTATTTAATGAAATTACCTAAAGATACTATTTCACCCCTCTTCAATTATTTCAGCGCAGCAAACACGCCGAGTGATTCTAATTGGTAATGTGTCGAGTGAATATTTAAAAGGTAATTGACTTGCTGTCTTTCACTCCACAGCTCAATTCCAGAGCTGCGAGGCGCCAAAGTGTTTTCACAGCTTCCACAGCGTCACGCTTCGACGATGTCAGAGGGCGGAGAATATTCCAGGTGTTAATCGTGAGCGGCTGTAACTGCAACAGGGCCGAATTCACGGTGACCTCGCTGTCCCAGCAGCTGTTGGACCCCTTCGCCGCCAGTTTTCCAGGGGTCAGGGTCTTCCGTGTGCCGTTCCACAATATGGCCAAGTATCTGACGGGCAATACAGATTTTGTTTTGACAGCTTCCTCTCGTCGTCACAATTAGGCGGCTACTCAAATACCAAAAGAAAACAAACGGCGTCTCTGCAAGATGTGAAACACATGACATTTCAGTGTCTACATTCAATAACAGCTTTTTTCGAGTCGATGACTCTCCGACATAATTCGGTGACGAAGTGGCAACCACAAGGCTTCTGTGTGCGACACTCTGCTAATTGGTTCTTTGCAAGTATCAGAGGATATCGGTATCGTCTCATCCTGTTTGCGATGTGTCTCTTTTGAAAGTCTTGCAATTTGAACTGGGTGAAGGTGATCTATTGGCTCTCCTCCACAACTGAAAGCTGCCACCTTCAAGGTCTCTTTTAAAGTCACCCCCCCCCCCCACCACCACCACCACCACCTCTGTTTAGCTGAATAAGCACTTCTGAAGGTACAGAGTGAATAACACATCTGAATTAAACCTAATTAACCCTTTTCCCCTGAACTCACCATGGCTGAGGTTGCCGTGCCGGCTTTCTTGTTCCATTTATCCCACAAACTCGAGATGTATAGATCCGACTCTCTCGGTAATAAACAGGCAGCAGTGCGAGGACAGACTCAGCTAGAGGACGACCTTCCACTCTGGTGATAGTGGAGTCTGGAGTCTCTCGATTTCACTCCTTCTCATGCTAATGATCACATTTTTAGGGACACAAAGAACAACAGAGGACTGAAAGAAAGAGCCACAAAAAAGGCCTGTCAAGTGACGCAGTATTTACAAAATAGAGATCACCCCCTCAGAGTAACTCAGGAAGCTCACAGCCGTGTGTCCTTCTCCCATTCGTTTCATGCTGGACCTCTAACTCATGCGCAACCTTGGGGGATTACAGTCCAGTGCAACTTCAGAGCTGCTGACACTCGGTATGAATCACGGTGGCAGTGCGCAGAACTGCACAAAGATCACATCCCTTCTGTTTTCTCTATAAATCCTCTATGCTACAGCAAACTTGCAGAATGCTTCATATAGGTTCCTCCCATCATAATAATAAGCGTTCATCCAGTTCACGGCGTGTTTTCCTTGGCAGGGAACGGCACAGTGACTCACTCTTCAAAGACAAAACTCAATTGTAGGTTGCACTGTATCATTTCAGCAACTTCATCATGCCAGGTTCCAAGCTCTGGGGTTTCTTTTCCGATGCCCCGTTTTTTTGTGTGTCTTGTTTTTTTTTCCTGTGCACAGATCACAAAAAACCCGTCCACTGTCAAAACATGCTAAGCTCGATTTGTATGCAGGTTGGATCATGGTTTCAGTGGTTTGGAGGCTTATTCAGATTACGCGTATCCGTTTCAGGATGCAGAACAGTGTTGTGGTGGGAATGACAAAGTTTACGTTTTGTTGCATCACATAAAACCTCAGCAGGAGAGAAAGCAGCTCGAGTACGACTGTATGTTTTTCCACGTAGTGGGTTCCTCCACAAGCGAGGAGATGATTTATGATTCTTTCCCTTTACAAAAACAATACAACTCCGTAAACCATATTTTACATCTGTTCCCTTTGAATCGGGTCGCCCTGGTGTATGCTGCCACACGAAGCCAGTCATGCACATTGACAAACAAACGCACGTTAGCTTGTACATATGCATCACCTCCAATGCAGAGTCAATCGCAGCAGTGGCACCAAGTTTGCATTGAGGTCAACTCTATTTAGAGAGCAGACAGTCAGACTCCTGGAGCCGGCAGAAAGAAAGACAGACTGAAACGCAGGAGAGACGAGCGAGTGAGGCCTGGTAACCCGAGCCCGAGTAATAGTGGAAGTCACAACACACACAGGCATGCATGCATTTAAGCTTACGTGGATGAACGTGCACGTCTGTGTGTGTGTGTCTGCGTGCGTGTGGACAACCCACTTTCCAAATTAGAATTTTCCAAATCCATCTGTGACAGGAATGTGGCAGACGTGTATTTTTGGTGGTTCACCAGAAGACAGCACAATGCCACCACTTTAAAATAATCAGCCAAACCTAAAAAAAAAAAATCCTTTAAAAATATGGAACATTTTACAGCCTGTGCAAAGAGTCGAGTATAAAATCAATGAAGTTAAATGAGATTTACAGCTGGAGCTGATAGAAGTTGAAGCAGGCTGCATTACAGTGCTTTGATCTGCATATAAGATCTCTCTTTATGATCTTACACTGTCAATGTTCAACACTAAGCAGTCTTTACTGCTCATGAGTGTGCGTGTGTGTGTGTATTTTCAGTGTGTGTGTGTGGCGGGGGGGATTTTCAGTGTGTGTAGGCAGAGGCACAGTTCAGCAGATGGCAGAGTTCACTTGGATGACACACAGCGAGATAAGCTATTTGTGAGGGAGGCAGCGAGGCCTCAAAGACACCTATATAACTTAAAGATAGATTCAACTCCATCACTTTTTACATGTTTTTTATCACTTTGCTTGTTTTTCTTTCTCCAGTAGCATGAAGTGGAAAGTGTAGGATCCACTCTCAGTAGAAACTTTACGCTAAGGGCTCTGCGACCGCAGTTGGGCTTTGATTTGGTGTGTTCGTTTGTTTAACAGCAGGCTGAAAACTCCCAGAGCAGTAAAGCCACACCTTGTACGGAGAGCCGCGACATAACACAGTCTAGAATAAATACAGTGATTTTATCTCCGTGTCACATTTTACAACCCACACTGTTTGTTTCTACAATACTAAAAAAACTACCGTCATGATTTTACCAAGGTATTTATTAAACTCCAGTTTTCAAGGATCATCGGGGGAATCTCTGAGTGCACTTGAATAAATCCTGAGGCTTCTTTTTTCAGGTGTCATGGTGCTGAACTTGTACATGTAAATTTGGCTAACGAACCAACAGAGATGAGTTCTGCTTGTTGTTAGATGGAGAGTACAGAGCGGGGGAGGCTATAGCCCGGTGGAGCAGGACGGCTAAGTTCTCATGCACTGTATGACCGGTCACCTTTACGCCTCACAGTAACCTACCTGATATGTGATTGGTTTGCAAGCACAGGACCACATACATTTACACCTGTTTTTAAAAGGTGCAGTGTGTGAAAGCTTGTTGCATTTCACCAAACAAAAGTGGGAAAATAGGAAACAATGATTTTATATGGATCTGATTTGTGTTCAAAAAGTGTCCAGTCATCCCCATAAAATTTGTTGTTTCTTTTTTATTAAGTTAGAGACAGTTCACATTACCACGGCTCTCCCGTTTGCTGACATTACGACCACCATACTGTGTACCGCAGGTTTTTGGAGACTGAACTAGCAAAAAGTGTGTTTTTCTGGCCACCTGTCCTGAAATCCACCAGGAAGGCAAGCAGGCAGAGGAGGAGGAGGAGGAGGAAAAGAAGAAGGAGAAGGAGAAGAAGAAGGAGAAGAAGAAGAAGAAGAAGAAGAAGAAGAAGAAGAAGAGACTCTTAGATGGACAGTCGTAGTAAAAGAAGATAAGGTAGCATTTTGTTTTGCACTTAAGAATTTAAATTGCCATTTGGTCTTTCAAACCCCGATTACACCGATGTGCCAGACCTGTGATATTGGCACAATTTGCAAAAAACGGTGAAAAATTCAAACACATGACAATTTATTAAGGATATTTTATCTCTCCTTTCACTACTCAGAGTGGATTCAGCCTTTTTGACCCTACCACACAGTTGTCTACACTCTGAGATGACAGAAAACTGCTAGCATGTTTTTGTTCTTTCAACATCTGTACGTCTATTTATGGATTCAGACGTCCAGTGAAATCTGTTTGATTAGAAACACGTAGCTTCTTCTGTCAAATACTGACATGCTATTAAAATACAATTATTGTGATTAAATATTCAAAGAGCCTGTAATTTATTCAGAGTGATTGAGGACATAGTTTTCTTTCCAATTGAGTCCCTCAACCAAACAAGCCTCCTGTGTTCAGCAGTCACCATCATGCTGATCGGCAGTGACAGTGATGATGTGACAGGAACAAAGTGCCTTCAATGCTACTTCCCGACTGTAGGCTGGAAGACAGGACTTGTTTAGTTGAGGGGGTTTTTATATTTCTGTTGTTTTTATAATCTACTAAGTAATACACATGAAACAATACCAAAAAAATAAATAATCCTGTCACTGTCACACCAAAAAATTAGCCAGGAGGGCAATTGTGAGCAACTGGCACATTTCTGAAAGGCGCTCATCGTGTTTACAGTTTGCATGTTGGCTACAGGCTTTTTACAAAGAGTGTACAGATGAAGAAAGACCCTTAAAACAAAGATTTATTGAAGATGTGTGGATAAAAAACCTGTGACACTGTAAAATTATGCTGTGTTTATAGGTTTGATCTTGAGAGTCACAACTGATCATTCAGAAATCCACTTAACATGTGACGTGTCCAGTATCACCACGTTATTAGACTGTCTTCTCTTACATGGAGAAGCATGCAGGCAGGTGTTGTGGAAAAGAAATGTGGGACTGACAACAAATTAGGGACAGAGTGAGCGGAAATGTAAGATGTGAGGATGAAAAAAAAGTGGAGCCGTCCAGCTGTGTGACAGACATGCCCGGGTGATAACAAGCGCATCAGGATTATAGAGGCTTGATTTTTCAGCAGAAATTTTCAGATTAGCGCCAACGGGACACATGCTGTCGGCAGTGAGAGGGAAAGAAAGACATTTTCAAAAGCGATCCAGGAGGTGGGATGTGAGTTTTGGCTCCATGTGCTTTGAATTCCAATTCGTCTCTGATGAATACAGGGCCATAAATGCTCCCGGTAGGGTGCAATATGCCATTTTAAGTCCACGGGTGATGATTGATATAATTAGGAGTAATGGACCGGCCACCGATTATCATACTGAGTGGAATATGATCTGACTTAATGTACAGTATAATGCCGAACACCTCACTGTGTGAGAATCCGCCGAAAGATGCTTTTTCAGAGGAGGCAGTAGAGCGACAAGCCGCGCAGACAACACAAAATATCATTAATCACACAAAGCACTTTTTAGCTTTTAGCATATTGTGAGCTCATTGCCACCTTTAACGCGGGCTCACACATTACTGCCCATTTTCCAGCGTTACTGTTAAGTTCACTCTCACAACACACACACACACACACACACACACACACACACACACACACACACACACACACACACACACACACACAC
>JAUESE010000085.1:11443261-11455217 GCA_032274725.1 Malacoctenus triangulatus
AGGGAAAAAAACGCCATTGAGCGATGACGTGAGTTTTGGCACTTTATCGTTTCCTCTGTTGTCATAAATGCTTAATGTGGAACGAGTTTCAATCCCGTCTTCATGACACTTTACAGAATGTAAGTAAGAATGTAAACAACTACATTTTGTTTCAGTCATTCACAACTGGCATTGTTATTTTAACCATCTGACACCGCAGCATTGGTTTTGAGCACATCACTCAAGTGTCAAGATAATGTTAAAAGAACAATAAAACTTTCTCAACAAGAGCAGATTTTCTTTTCATTTCAAACTTTTGGAAAAAGGATCACCACTTCCACTGTGTGACGCTCACATACATTCAGAAATGATGATCAGCACTGTCAGCTGCTCCCACAATGGGCTGTTTTCACGCAGCTGCGTCAATATTTAAGAAAATGAAACGTTATGGAAGTGATAACACAACACGCCTGTCAATCAGCATTTTAGTTCATCTGACGTTTGAATGACTGCAACAGGAAGTCGATCGAGGCCTTATTAATCAGGTATTATCACTACTACACACACAACACAGAACAGAAGCCCAATGTAAATAAAGGAATGGATTTCATTGCATTACATTTTATCATACAGTATTTTATAGCATCACTTTATGCTGTATTAGATTGTACTGTAATATGTTGTATTCTCCAGTTTCATCTTGTGTCCTCATGTACCGGGAAGCTCTGTCGATGGATTATAATGCACATCCTGCAATTGTATTGTACAGCATTCTCCCATATTGTAATGTATTCTATTGTGCTGTATTCAATCGTATGGAGATGAGTTGAGTTTAACTCTGTTGTATCAACATACAACGCAATTTAAAACTGAATAGAACCCATACAATGCTGTGCTTCGCACTTTGCCAATATCTGTATTGTATCCTGTTGTGTCAAATTGGATCAAACCATATCGAGTTGCATTGTGTTGAATCATATTGATAAATATCGCATCGCTTTATGGCACGTCGTGGCATCAGCACACTGCAAAGAAACCTGCCAGGAGGAGGTTTTTTTCCTCCTTAGGGTCAGTGGAAACTGCTAGAAAAGTAAACTAAAATATGCGTGAAATTTACTTCAAATAAATGAATAAATAAATGAATAAAAGATTTTATATTAACAAATTTTCTTTCACTGAAAGTTTTGCAGGTACTGAGTGAGAAAACATTCAAAGGTTTCACTGGCATCCTGTTTCTGCACCAGCTTGGGATAAACAAAAAAGAAGAAAGCGAGAAAGAGAGCGAGAAAAGGAGGAAAAAAACCCATCGGAAGCCTTGTTACCAGACGCATTGTTACGAAGGGGAAAGTTCCACGAAAGGTGCTCTATCAACAGTGACAGCCGCTTGGAGATTCATTTGTCATCATCCATCTGATCCTCTCTACCTTCTAATTAGGAGGAGAATACAGAGGCAAGGAGTGTGGGTGAGACAAGAGGAGCAGAGAACAGAGCCCGGCTGTCCTCTCTGTCTGTGTTCCTCTAGACGAGAGGCTGCGAGAGCTGTTTGTGTCAGCGGTGCTCCAGGAGTCACACTCCTTGTCTGAGGAGCTATCAGGCCTGATAAATGACTCTCACCATTAAAATATTCTCCCGCTAAATGGCTCCTGAACCGGGTGGTCATGGACATGGCAGAATAACTGTCCATTAGCATAAGTATCCTTGCACGGCTTTCAGGACGGATTGGTTTCTTTGTGCACTGAACCTTAAAGTCATAAATCTGTATTCAGGCTGCACAGATCTGAGACCTGCGCTGATGTGTAATGCACTGAGAATGGGAATATGTTACACAGAAATGTTCAGGTAAACATTAAGAAAAAAAACAAGTATGGTTTTGGTGCTGTCATGTGAGCAAGATGGCGGTGAAATGGAAATTTCATATATTATAACACATCGTAAATGCTACTTGTAGTATTTGGAACATGTTTCTCCGTATAAAATGCCAAGAACTGCATTTGAGCCCTGAAAAACTTTCACTGTGTTTTTTTTTTTTTTGTGCGAAGCTGACCATGAACTGTGAGCCGATCTGCATCTCATTCACGAGCGCAGACAAATAAATTGTGCTGAAACTTAAAGATGAGCCGCTCTGAAGGCAAAGGAATCCAAGAGCTGAGTGGAGTCAGGACTGCAGTTAGAGGTCCAATCAATAAAACTATAACTTAAGGCAGGACCACAGATGTTTTAATGAAAGTTAAGATTCACAAATAACAGCTGCTGAGTGAGTCGTGCTCCTCCATATAAACATCTCAGAGGACCTTCAATCAATAACTGTTGATTAGCTGACGACCGAAAAGGGGGGCAAAGACATTTTGAACATCTTAAGTAGTCACTGGTGCACTGTTAGAGCAGTCATCCACACATAGAGACGAGTCCAAAGGCTTAATGTAGCATTCTGAGCTAGCTGAGGAGAAAAAAGAAGGAGATGGATGTAACAGTAACGAGTTTGAAGGGAATACAGGAACATAATGATATCACCATCCATGACTACACACAAAACAGTGAAGAGGCCTGGATTCAGGCGTCACACACCAACATGGCAGCATCATCCTGAGGGTGAAGTAGGGTGGAGGAAGCATCATAGTTTACTGCTGCTTTGCGACATCAGATTTTGAGTGATTACAGAGGAAATTAACAACAGTTTCTTAGGATAACCTGCAGGATTCGTGTCAGGGTGGTTCTGCACCGGCTTCATGTTTGTGGACGATGGGTTTTAGTTATCTAGTAAGACAACAATAAGCGTGTTGTTTGAATACACGCTGACTGAAACCTGAAGCTACTTCACCTTTAAGAGAGACGAGTCAGTGTTTGACAAGCTGTTGAGTAGAAAATTTATTGCCAAACTCTCACCGCCTGATTGCTCAGGGAACGGCTGCAGCCACCACGTGTTTTTATCATCTCTCTCAATGAGGGACAATGGCTACATGAGCGCAGTAGACCGAGCAGCAAGCACACCATCCCCTCAGTGTCCTTGATTGTTGTGACATGTTTGTGCCGCATACAAATGACATCATATAATTTTTTTGTTTTTTACGGTTCGGCGTACAATTGTGAAGGTGGACAAGATTGAAACTGAGGAGTCAAGTTGTGTGGTGAAGAGTCGTGCTAATCTTGTGCAAAGAGAAAAAGCTCCAAGTTGGAGCCCAGACTGGAATTCAACAGAGATGCTGCAAAAAGGAACTTGAAGGAACCCGACTAACAACTTGTGCAGTTCTGTCCTGCAGCTGTCAGTGTGTTACGTTAGATAAAGGGGTTTTCCATGATCGAGGGTATTATTACTCGTGTCGTAGTGAACACGTCATGAGTTCCACAAGACTAATAAAGACTGCATATTGTAGAAAAACAGAAATCATTTTGATACTCTAGCTTGTCTCCTTCTCTCCCCGTTTTCTGGGTCCTTTAAAAGCTCAAATAAATGTTGGATGGATTGAGGTTAAAACAAAAACAGTGGCATTTGTTTATCTTACACCAAGGCGACTCGCCACTTCCTCTTCCCGCGCCTCACACTTGCTTTCCCCGCTGTTTGTTTCAGCTGTTCCCCCTCTGTGTTTAGCGTAATGGCGGGCGGTGATATTGGTTCCCTGCCGTTTGGGCTGACCTCTGTCTGTCAGACACTTCACACCCAGCTGCCGACTGAAATCTCCAGATTATGGCCGGCAGCCTCCTGCTGTGCCTTGAAATGCTCCATTGAGCATGGGCTGGGGGTGAAGGGGTGATCTTTGAGGAGTCGCGCGCTCACCGATCCCTGCCCATCCACACAGCCTCGTGTGGAAATTTTAATAGACTGATGGGTGAAGAAGAAGAAAAAAAAACACCATGAGGGAAAATCTATACACGAAAACTACAGGTACGTTCAAAGTGAACCCTGCAGGGAGTGTTATGTTGTTGTTTGGATTCTGTCTAATCTTTGACCCCGTCCACAGAGAGAGTCAGAACATGTTTTCCTATGCCTGAAAGTCATTCAGAAGAGAGGGGGACATGTTTAGACAATGCCCTTATGCAGGCAGGGGTTATTTGAAACATGCCATTTACAGCAGACCTGTGACTACACACATGCCCCCGCATATCCTGTACTGACTGTGGCATGCTTGCACTAGCTTCATACCTCTGATGCTAACACAAACAAACATGCTGGAGACTGTTTTGTGTCTGTATCTTATTACTAATCTAAGAGCTCAGCACTAAATTCATCTTCTGCTGCAACTTCATAAAACTAAACAACTATATTGCATTCAAACATGTCTAAAGAATGAGAGACTTTTGCACAGACATTGCATTGTTTGCTTTTTCAGATGGTGATGATAACTCCAATTCAAAAATGATAACTTGTATTTAGATAAGGCGTTCTGCGCTTGTTAAAGTGTCTGAGCAGCTCCTCCCAAGCACAGAACGAAATGGTTCACCAACAGTCAACTTTGGAGGTGGGAACATTTGAAATTTGACTTCTTTGCATGCGTGGGCTGCATGCGTTGTCACCAACCACTGGTGAAAAATTTCCTTTCAGCAGCACTTTTATATTTAGTATATTTCGTCCCAGTGCTTAGTTGTCACAGCGATGCACTGAGTGACTCCTCACAGAGGCAGATAAAACAGCTGATTTCCCGGACGTATTGACTTCAAAAGCACCCAAACGACTTATTGTGGCTGCAACAGTACAGAAAACATCTACGTGCTCCCACAGGGAGATCACCGTCCCTCTGGGCACTCGCGCCGCGAAAGCAGTGTTTGCAACATGTAAACTAACAAAACAGTATGCCTGCCACTTGTTCTACTGCGCTGGTTACTGCTTCTTTGCCTCGTTATCAGAGAAAATAAGAATGCGCTTTCGTCAGCAACGGGCCGGGCTCACACACATTATTTCTACTCGCTGCTCAGGCCAACGCCGTGTCGGCAACTCAGCCGACCCTGCAGCGTGGCAGCCACTCGTCCTTTATCAGTGTTTTGCTTCATTAACGGAAATAATAAAACACGCGCTTGCTCAGTCAGCACTTCTGAATGTGGCCGGTTGGATTTTCTGAGGTGCTGTCACAACCGCTCCACTGGCATCGCTTGTCGGCCAATCAGCATGAAGGCTTTCGATGTCACCCCGCTTTGGAACCCAGGCCGAAGAGGTCCCCAAAAAGTATCGATGTACGGACACCACACCAAATGGGAACGCACTGATACTGGGTAGAGCTGTGCTGAGTAAGTACTCATAGAAAAGTGCCACAACGCGAATGCCTCCAGTAAAGGCTGATCCAGTTTGGAATGTGGTAAATGCAGACGCAGGAAAAACAGCGCTGCACTTACATCTCATAAATCTGGTTCCATGTAATAAATAAACTAAACACAACACTTATTTGTGCTCTAATCACACACAAAATAAAGTGTCTTCAACAAAGACAAGCTGTAAGTAGATTGGATCCAAAGTGCTCAGTAGTGGAGTTCATCCTCACACCTTTCACCCAGCTGTTACTTTACATGTAAAACAGCTACATCTGGCTTTACAAGCTTTTATTTTAGCCCTTTTCCAGTCCACAATAAAACTGACACGGATGTACTACCAATATTAAAAACCCAGTGGCTGTATTCTGTTGGAGATTCTCTGGTATCAGGAACCTGATACTGCACGCTTCCACCTCTGCTGCCTCCTCTTCCACATCAGATATTCTGACAAGTCAAAATATGTGATGTGAAAAATGTGCATTCCCCACTCGTCCACCCGCTGCCCCTTCACACTGTCCTGCTCTTGCGTACCACCTGAGCTTATCCCCTGCCTGACCGGCTGCCTTCCTGGATTCACCAGTATGTAGTAAATGGTGAACTCACATTTTCTCTCTGACAATCAATGTTTCTTCTGCGCCCTGCCTGTCCAGACTGTTTTGTTTCCTGCTCGGTCTGAAATCCCAGTTCTTGGCTTTTTTGTTGCTCCCTCGCTTGTTGTTGTTTTTTGTTCTTTTCCCTCCTCTTGATTTCAACATGCCTGCGAGCTGCAGACAGGACGCTTCATCTTGAACTTACACAACTGCTTTTACCAGCACCTGCTCTGAGTCTTCCTCCGGGTCCAATTACCTGTTGTCAGCTGGCGTCCGCCATGGAACCGCTCCAAAACAAGCAGTAATTGTTGTATCTATGTGGTATCAGGAGCTCCACGCGCTAATTACCTTGAATGCCAGAGCGTTATCTGATGGAAGATTAAACTGCCCCATTACTGGACCTTACACACATTACACCACAACCTATTTTGTCCAACTTGGAACAATATAAACTCCCAACATGAGATGCTTTGGATAGCAGCATCAATGCAGGCAAATAAGGTGAAAGAAAGTGAAATCTTTGCAAAGGTAATGTGAGACCAATCTTCACCTGCAACGTGATTTTCTCAGGCAGGCCACAAACGTGACTTTTGGGAAGATTTTGAATCATTTTTTGAAAAAAATAAATAAATTCTACAAGCACAACAACCATTCACCTTCCCTCCTCTGCAGTACAGAAAGAACAGCTCACTCGAACAATGACTGCTTCTGCTGATGTCTTAATACTGTTCGACTGGTTCAGCACACACTTATCTCTTTGCAAGCAAGTACACAAAGCAGCATACTATTCTGTTCCCAAAATGTTACTCCTGAAACAGATATGGACTGAAACGATGGAACAATGAACTAAACTCTGTATTTTCCGACAAAACGTTTTTAAAGACAACAAAACCCTTCCATAAAAAATATTTTAATCCATGAAGTAAATCATCCTTGGCATACAGTAAATCACCCCTTTGTTGCACTTTGGAATGTGAAATGAATATTCAAGTTTATTTTCTTTGAAATCTGAAAAAAGCGGGAACAAATCCTCCTAAGAGGATGGAAAGGTAGCAGGCAGGTGAGATCATTTGTGGCGTGGCTGGGATGATGTTGTATCTCCTTTTGATGACTGTAATGAAAAGGATCAGCCGGCCCCACAGCAACCTGTCCACCACTACAGATCCTGTGTGAGAGTGTTTTGTGTGTTTGCTCTGTGGTGTCTATGTGGAGCATTTCTATTCTGTCGGGGCTTCGGAGGAGCTCCTGTGTTTGACCCGTTCGAGTCGGCACTGAACCTCATCACGTTTTCTCCGTCTAGGTTTTTGAACTTGTTAGGTTTCCAGGATTATTGTCTGCACCGCTGGCTTCACTTGAGAATTTTTTTTTTCCTTTTTCTTTTTTTTTTATGAACGGTGTACCAGCATTTTTACTGAGGAAGAATCATCTATATCTCTAATCATCCACATATCCTCTCGAATCCAACCCACCAAACGGTTCCTTCATTTAAGCGTTTGCTTCAGGAAGTGAACTCACGGTGCTGCGAGTGCACGACTCTCACAGGTTGTTTTTTTTTTCTCCGTAATGAAGCCGGTGTTGTCGTGCTTTAAAAGTTGGGAGGGGACTTAACATGCCATCCACATCGGAGGTGCTGTGAGAGACACCGAGTCCTGGAGTAGCTCCTTCAGCAGGAGGAAAACAGCAATAACAAGGCTCAGATGAAAGATGAGATTAAAGGAGCCGAGGCAGCAGCAGAGGCACGCTCTTCAGATAATTCTGCTCTAATCTATGCTCTGCAGGTGTGCAGTTAGCACCGAGAAGGTGAGCCAAGCACCTCCGCGCAGATTTACTCCCAGCAGTCACCCGCCGTTATCGGGGCCATTGGAAACCGAGGACACAAGCTATAGCGCTCGCAAACGGAGCATTACACCGGGCGCCTTCAGGAGTTTGTCACCAAGTTCGGTCGCCACAACAAGGAGTCTCGCGTTTTAAGGGGAAAAAAAGGGGGCACGATGCCCGATTTTCTTCAGAAAGTTGTTCAGATAAAAAGTGGATTCGTTCTCTGAAACAAAACGCTGCTCAACAGAAGAAACCGTAATCAGACACGTTTGCGTGATCGGCTGCTGTTTGCGTGATAAAAAATGAATCAACCAGGCAGTAGAAAATGAGAAACGTGGCTAATGAGCCTTTGTGTGCGTTCAGAGACTCAAATTATGGCCTGATGATTAAAAGCAGGAAAGATTGTGGAGTGGAATAACCTTTTATAGAAGAAACCGACTTACTGCAGCTTTTCGTCTGGATGTGGAAGTCTGTTCCTGAATATGTAATGATTGCATGTTGCATATGTATTTATCTTTGTTTTTTTCAAGCATTTGGTCAGTGTTCGTTTTTGAATAGAGACTAAATAGGGGTCGGGAAGGACTGTGTTTATAGCTTATGTATTTTTCTTTAAGTATTTTCACAGAAGGTTTTCTTCTGTTTTCATCTTTTTTTTTGAACCTCAAACTGCGATTGAAACAAAAAAAAAACATCCAGATTGATCACAAGCAGCTCTACAGTTTTCCCCACAGCCGACGTTCAAATCAGTCGGGGGAAGATTTCTCATGCTCAAAAGAATTATTTTGAGTGCGGCATCATTTTTAAGTGACCTACATACGGCTTGAGAGATGCCTCCATTTAGGCTGATCAGACCACTGCTCAGGACTCCACTGAACACTGAGTGAAGTCAGCAGAGCTGTGGGGAAGCGTCGGAGCCGTCACAGAAAGTCACGATCCACCAATCGCAGCCTATTTTCATCATTCCTCACACTCATCTTGTACCAGCCTGATACATTGAAGTTAAAGTGGTGTAATAATAATAAAATGACAGCATTTTAAACCTCAGGCTCACTCTGCTCCAAACTTTTACTGCACATTATTTTACCTATGTTTAAGTTAATAGTATAATAGAATAGTTGCATATTAGAAATAACTCAAAAAAGCTCTATATCCTAATATCCAATTTAATCCTTAACAGGCTCTTCGCAGGATGTAATCATTTGTTCAGTACCATCGAAACACTCTGACATCTCAGGAATTTAAAAAAAAGAAGGAAAATGGCCTCTAAAGTTGAAATAAGCAAAAGAACAAAAGGAAATAATGACAAAACCAAATGAGTGTGCTCAGGAAACAGTCCTTCCACTCACAGATAACATAAAGGGGAAAAAAACACAAGAAACAACAGAAATAACCTTTGGTTCAACTCACCCTGGTTAAAATAGCATTAAGAGAGTGTTTGGATCTGTGATTTTCAACCACTGCAGCACAAACTACTGTGCTGTGAGAGGTCATGATGTGCTGCGGGATCATGTACAGTTTTTTGTGGGTTTGAAGACATCATGCAGCGAATTTCAGTGCTTTACAACTGCTGATACACAGGAAACAATGATGTAAAAATGATAGATTATTTCTCTGAAAGGTAAAGCTGGAGCATCATGAGTCACGACATGCTTTTGTGTGTATGTGCTGCATTGTTGCATCAAGAAAAGAAATAAACGTACCAATGTGGCACTATTCAAAGTCAAAGCCACTACAATTATCATAATTATTCAACAAGTGTTGAATAGAGTAGTTTGGCCTTAGCATATGTGACAAAGTGAAATGTTAAACACTGGACAGAAAGTATGGACATTTGTGTTTGTTAGCTTATTTCTTTGTTGTAACTAAGTTTCTTTGCAATAAACCGCTGTCCCAAAGCCGCTTTATTTCCCTTTTAAATAGTGAAAAACTTTGCCAAATCTTCTCTGCTGGTGCCAAAGAGCTGACTCTACTCTTCTGAGCTGTTTGGGTGATTGAAGTTTAAAAATACATTATTTGCAAATTGGCAACTTAGCAGTTTCTTCATTTACCAAGCAGGAGCCTCAGTAGCATGTAGAGGAGCCGCACAGAGCTGCAGCAACCTCCTGCTCACGCTGGTCAGCGGCCTGGTCACACACTGCTGGGGGTGACGTCCCATTCTTCAGACTGTACAACAGAAATCTCTTTACTTTTCTTTGAAACATCCAGAATGCGGTAAAAAGGTAACTCACATTTTAATGAGAAACTGCAAACTACATTTAAAACTGCAATCTGTCTTTTTTGGACAGAGTGGGCTTCACTTCACTTCTGTTGTTTTTGTTTATCATTGTTTGAAAATAAATGGCAGGCCGGAGGATATTATAAAAGGTGCGACGAGAGTGGTATGAAAATAAGTTTTGGGTCTTCGGCCGCATCGTCATCCGGTGACCCGGAGCTACTTGGGCAACTTGTTTCAAAGCCTTTCGGTACCTTTAGTTTAAAGCACCCTGAGGATCTGAGGCGGCATGCTGGCTCAAAGAGAATTAAAAATATAGCTCGGGGCCATGTAATCATGTTCTGAAAGCGAGCGCTATCATCTTCAAATCAATGCTGAACAGGTAACCAGTGAAGAGATGCCAGCATTTCATCTTTGTTGCGTTTAAGGACCCAGCCGGTGCACTTGGCAACATATTAGAGAAAAGTTGCTGATGGCAGGGAAAAAAAATTGATATCGGGGCTGTTGTACGTCAATACACAGAGAGGATTCTCTATAGAAACTGCTTCCTTTATGACACTTTAAGTCACAAGTTTGATCAAACAACTACAAACGGCTGCTGTTTGTGTAAAGAAAAAGGAGTATTTTCTTAATTTTATTTTGGCTATTTTTACTTTTTCATTACGAGATAATTGCCTCTTAAACATGGAGCCAAATTCATTCTGCACTCCAAAGTTTGTTTTTATTTCAGTTCCTGACAAGTCAGCGTTTCCCTCTCCATTTTTCCTACCAATTGCTTCTTTAAAAACCTCCAGCACATTCCTGTGCTCCAACTCAGCAGGAGAGGCTATAAAACTGCAGTTCATTTGTCTCCTGTGCAGATGGAGTATGTAGATGGCTACTGCTTGTTCCTGTGCTTTAGTGCTGCGGGCTGCGGTGTGGTATATGGTCCTGCGATTCAGTCTCCTCCTCCTCCTCCCCCTCCTCCTCCTCCTCGGCACAGCTAGCCAGCTCTCAGCTGGCAAACTCCCCTTTAACTTTTATTCTCGCCACATGGGAAAAAGGCATAAGCCAAATGGACCATACAGGACGCTGGTGTGTGTCCTTTCCCTCCTGAAATGCTTTTCTGTTGCAAGTTTCACTTTCAAATCAGCCATTAATTCTAAATGAAGCCGGTACAGCCTGGACATTAAAAAAGAATGCAACTTCTTTGAACAGAGTGAAGAATGTATAAAACAAAAGGTTCTCGGATTACAGCACGGCGTGCCCATAAAATGCCATCTGCCAGCGAGAAAACTTGAGTAGGATAAACTCAGAAGTATTTGCAGGAAGGTGGAGGGGGGGGGGGATTCATTCAGTTTGACATCGTTGTAGTACTGCATAAACTTCTGTGACTGCCGCCAAAGGAGCTCCAATAAAGACCACGAGCATCAAGCCTGTGCCTGTGTTTGACAACAGAAGAGCAGGCAGAGCCTCGGACCCCACTTTTTTATTTTCCGGCATCCCGCTCACGAGTGGTCCTGGACCCCAGGTGAGGAACCACTGGTGTGACCGTTGCCCTGAAGTCAGGCTTGAGCTGCACATTTTGGCCACATTTCGATTTGAATACCAATTCGATCCCATTGTGGGGGATCCGCTCTCTTGGCGGCGCAATGCTGCACGCGCTGCTTTTACGAGGTGCTCCTAACAATGGCGCTGGAACACAGCTGCTCCAATTAAACATATGCCGCCTCGCACTCACATGCACACACACACGCACGGTCGTAATAATCACAGCGCGTAAACAATCAATCCAAAAGATTCCCGTCAGAGTGGCAGAAACGTTTCCACGTAACCATGGTGACTGATTCAGTGTGGATGTGCTAATTCTGCTGCCATTCACCGCCCGCCACTCCTACCTGCCTCCATTATCACCTGATCTTCCACACCTCCCCGCTCGCCTGCAGCCATTTCCCCTCATTATTTCCCCTCGAATGGCAGTTTGCCGTCATTTTGCTGTCGAGCTGTGTTTGTTCACAGTTCCTCAGACTCTCTGTCATCAAATGCTTTTTTTTTCCCCGATACAAAATCTGGAATCTAAAGCTTGATTTTAGCCTGGTGACATTTAAAAAATACACAGACACACAGACACACAGACACA
>JAUESE010000085.1:11507402-11517730 GCA_032274725.1 Malacoctenus triangulatus
TCAGGATGGCTGTGGAGGAGGAGGAGGAGGGTGGAGGGAGGGAAGAGGTGGTGGGGGTTGATGGGATCACCGCCTTGGTGAAGGATGTGCAACCACCATCAGTCACCCAGCTCTCATGCCAGAACACGGACACTGGGACGCACCGCCGGCCACTTTTATTCCGAGCCTAATCCACAGCACAACATTAGCAGGAGGAACTGGGGGGAAGATGCTCTGAAGAGGTGGTGTCACAGCACAATACATGCAACAACACGCGCGAGAAATCCTGCATTTGCAAGTATTATCAGCCTATTTGTCATCATCAGCGAAGCCTTGAAATGCGATTGGTTTATCCATATTTTTTATGGTGACAATAAAATTATGATGCAAATCCAAGGGGCCATTTTTTCCCCCTCGCGAAGCGAACATAAATTATTGTCTCATTTAAAATATATTGTGTGTCCGTTGTCAGCCAGGAGGTCATGCACAAAATAACCTGTCATGGTGGCCTAAATAATGAGTGGTGGTGCAGGTGGAAAGGTGAACGCTGGGTTTGTCCCAGGATAAGGTACAAAGGGTGATCCTTTTCTTCAAACCAAGTTGACTGTAGAATTGAAGTCAGTGTTTGGCGTTTAGTGTGGATTAGAAAAAAAAACCCATCTCATTATTTAGTAACACCTCGGAGCCAAAGAATAAATTACAACAATAAGTAATGTGTGAAAGACCCGAGACCTAATAATTAATTTCCACCGGTACATTATAATCAAAAATGAAGCCATGTTGGTTGCCAGGTTTCAAGTTTCATTCCAGTGTAAAGCTGTACTTAATAAACAGCTGTCCACTTTGAAGATCAAGTTACTGTGAGATTGAACAGCACCAACAAACAACCTACAAACAAGAATAATAAAAAAAAAAAACAGATTTATCAGAGCACAGAGTTGAGGGATGTTTCGTGTAAGAATACAGTCCCGGTAACTCGGCGCGTCCCGGTCGTGGGTTCAGAGCGGAAAAGGTTTCATCCTCTCCGTGCCAGAAGTAGATCCGGACGTGCGCAGCGCGGAGAGATACCGGAGCTGCTCCAGTGTGGGAGAGAAAGGGAAGCAGTGAGGGCTGGAAAGAGAGAGAGAGAGAGAGAGAGAGAGAGAGAGAGAGAGGGGAGGGAGAGAGAGAGAGAGGCTGCCTGCTGGTGGCAGATGGAGTAGCGGAGAGGAGAGAAGTCCACGTATTACCATGCCGAGATTTGGACTACTTAAACTACATGCAAAACCTCCCAATCTATGAGATTTATAACATAAGAGGTAGGTGAGTTGCCTCCTTTTCCGCACTCGGCGGGGTTTTCCTCTGAAGTCAGAGGCGCTCCGGCGTCGGCATCCCCGTTCAAAAAAGTTGAGGTCGGTTATGTCTTCTTGCCATTGTGAGCCGTGAAAGAAACCCGCCGCGGCGGCCGCTTTTCTCTGCCGCTCCGGTCAACTTCAGCCGCAGCAAAACTAAAGGCTGGACGCGGTTTTATTTCCACAACCCGTTCGTGTTTTATCTCAGGTGCCAGTTTGTACTGTTTGAGAGGTGTGGGGGCTTTTTTTCTCTCTCTCCTTCTTTCCTCCTTCCTCCGAGCGAGGAGTGCGAGCGGAGCGCTGCGCTCGGCTGCCATCGCTCCAAGAAGTGAATGGCTCCAGTTGGGGGATGGGGTCAGAAATGAAAGAGTCTCGGCGAGAGCACCTAACTTTATTTTCTTGCAGCGTTTTAACTTTTTCTGTCGGTCTCACGAAAACCAACGCGCTGCTGGGAAGTTGCAACCAAACATTACCACCGTCTGCACAGTCTTTTTCGTTTTTTAGAAGAAACGAACCACAAGTTTTGCGCTTCAGTTTGAATTTTTTCCCTTCCCCTTTTTTTTCAATGGTCGACCAGATGGTTCTTTTGTACCTGCAGGCGATAGTTTCACATTTAAAGTGATTTCGGCTCGACTCTCGTTACTTATTAACCCTTCATAACACATCAATAACTAACCTTTGGTACGGTACTTTTTTGACACGCCAAAGTAAATAACGTCGTTTTTTTTTTTTATCTCTCCCTCTTTAAATTGTATTATTTCCAAAGGTCTCCTGTGCAGACACAGCGGCGTCTTGCCCTTTTATTTGCCTTTGCACGGACTCCCTCGCACAGCCCGAGAAGCTGTAAAGCGGCTGTAAAGGAATAAATGTGCAATCTTAAAGCGGTTCCGTGGCCATCTCCGAGCTGGGAATAAAAGCTGATTGTGTTTCAACGAGATCGCAGAGGGCACCTTTACATTCATTCAGCCCGGCGCCGACCGTTCCTCTGCGTTTGTGCAGCTGCTGTTTGTAGCTGCACTTTTTCACAGCTCCGGCAGCAGTGTCAGTGTGAGGGGAACATGATTTATGGTTTATTTTTCTGGTGGCGTATCAATTCATATAAAGTGAGGTATTTTGTGATGTTCCCAGATTACAGAGCAGGGATTTGATTACTTGCACTTTCATTAACATAAATGTGCGTGTTTAGATTTATTTGTCAAGGTGCCGGTGCTTTATTTCCAACTCAACCCGAGCATGTTTGTGATGTGCATCTGTAGCTGGCATCTGGCGTTGTGCAGACCTGGGAGCAGCTCCGGCTTAGATCCAGTCACCTGACTGACTGCTCTGCTTCATCCTATTTCCACACGGAGCCTATTTAGCCATTTATCAGCCCGGCTATCACTGGTCAGGACATTTCAAAGAGTCCAGGACCTTCCACAAAAAAAAACCCTCCAGCAGTTTTCTCTTAGTTTATTCAGGCAAGAAATAGGAAACATGCATTTTTATGCTTCACATATGCATATGTATTTTTATTATTGCTAATTCCTGCTTGTATGTGTGATGTTTTTCAAGGACTGAATATTCTTTTCCTTCTCCCCAGGTGGTTCTGTGAAGATCACGGTACGATAATGGGGAAGCAATTGGTTCCCCTGCTTGTGCTGCTCCTGCAGCTTTTCGGCGGCTGCGCAGGGAGCCAACGGCTGGTGAGGGCTGCCTCCATGCAATTCACCCACTCCGTTTACAACGCCACCATATACGAGAACTCTGCTGCTAAGACTTACTTGGAAAGTCACACCAAGATGGGGATCTATCTCATGGACCCAACGTGGGAGGTACGGTACAAAATCATCTCCGGGGACAATGAGAACCTGTTCAAAGCTGAGGACTACCTGCTGGGAGATTTCAATTTTTTGCGAATACGGACCAAAGGAGGCAGCACTGCCATTCTGAACCGGGAGGTCAAAGACCACTACATACTGACTGTCAAGGCTTCAGAGAGGAACACCAATTTGGAGTGTCGCGCCAGAGTCAGGGTGCAGGTACTGGACACCAATGATTTGCGGCCGCTCTTCTCACCAACGTCCTACAGCATCTCTCTGCCGGAGAACACCGCCATACGCACCAGCGTGGCCAAGGTCACGGCGACTGACGCAGACATCGGTACGAACGGAGAGTACTACTACAGTTTCCGAGAGTGGACGGACATGTTTGCCGTCCATCCCACCAGCGGTGTGGTGACGCTCACCGGCAAACTGGACTTCTCGGAGACGAAGCTGTACGAGTTGGAGATCCTGGCGGTGGACAGGGGGATGAAGCTGTATGGCAGCAGTGGTTTCAGTAGCATGGCCAAACTGACGGTGAGGGTGGAGCAGGCCAACGAGCACGCGCCCGTGATCACCGCCGTGGCCTTGGCCCCCACCGACGTGGAGCACGATCCCACCTACGCCATCATCACGGTGGAGGACAACGACCAGGGACCAAACGGAGAGATAGCATCTCTGAGCATCGTGGCTGGTGACCCGCTCCAGCAGTTCAAGGCGGTGAGAACCAGCCCCGGGAGCAAGGAATATAAAATCAAAGCAGTCAAAGACGTCGACTGGGACAGCCAGCCTTATGGATACAATCTCACTCTGCAGGCGAAGGACAAAGGGAGCCCCCCTCAATTTTCATCTGCTAAATTGGTACATGTCACTTCTGCTCAGTTCAAAGTGGGCCCTCCTGTTTTTGAAAGGGCCATTTACAGAGTGAATCTGAGTGAATTTGCGCCTCTGCATACACCTGTCACTATGGTAACAGCTGTGCCTAAGTTCCCCCAGTTAAAGTATGTTTTTCGTCACAAATCTGACCAGAACAGATTTGCCATCAATCCAGACACTGGACTAATCAGCACCGTGGGACCAATCAATGCCGGGAGCTCCTCAAAATTTGAGCTGGACGTGATCACCAGTGACAAAAAGGCGGCTACGAAAGTGATCGTTGATGTGATCGATGTGAACAACAATGCCCCCGAGTTCCAGCAGACGTCTTACAAGGCCAGCGTTGATGAGAATGTACCCATAGGGACCAGTGTGTTAACAGTGAAAGCCACTGATCTCGACAGAGGGGAGAATGGCTATGTGACCTACAGCATTACAAATCTGAACCCCCAGCCGTTTGTCATTGATTACTTTTCGGGTGTGATCAGCACCTCAGAGGTCCTAGATTACGAGCTCATGCCCAGGATTTACAATCTGAAAGTCAGGGCATCAGATTGGGGATCCCCTTTCCGCAGAGAAGTGGAGGCATCAGTCACCATAACACTGAACAACCTGAATGACAATAAGCCCTTGTTTGAAAACGTGGACTGTGAAGTGACCGTGCCAAGAGATCATGGCGTGGGAGAGCAGATAACCACGGCGTCCGCCATAGACGCCGATGAACTGCAGCTTGTACGGTACAGTATAAAAGCCGGGAACGATCTCGACCTGTTCGAACTGAACCCGAACTCTGGCATGCTGTCGCTGAAGCACACGCTGAGCGAGGGAGAGGCAGCTAAAGTGTCCTTTCACAGTTTACAAATCGTCGCCAGTGACGGCGAACACGAGACCCGGCCGATGTTCATGAACATTACTGTCATCACGGCTCGCAAGCCCGTCCAGTTAAAGTGTGTGGAGACCGGCGTTGCCACCATGCTGGCTGAAAAGCTCCTGCAGGGCAGCAAAATCCACACGCAAGCTGAGCCGGAGGACAACTTCATGGACATTCACTCGGTCAACCGATACGCTCCACAGTTCGCGGAGTCTTTCCCGAGCGCCATCGAAGTCAAAGAGGACCTGACTGTGGGAGCCCGGATCGTTCATTTGAGCGCCACAGACTCGGACAGTGGCTTCAATGGAAAGCTGGTGTATGTTATTTCAGGCGGAGACACTGAGAGTCGCTTTGTAGTTGACATGGAGACTGGCTGGCTTTTAGTTTATTCTCCCCTGGACAGGGAAACAACAGACCACTACACCCTCAACGTCACAGTTTACGATCTGGGGATACCGCAGAAGTCCTCGTCGCGCCTCTTGGACGTCAAAATCCTCGATGCGAACGACAACAGCCCCCAGTTCCTGCAGGAGTCCTACGCAGTGGAAATCAGCGAGAGCACGCCCGTTGGCACGGAGATCATCCAGGTGGATTCAACGGACAGGGATCAAGGCAGCAATGGAGTGGTCAAGTATTCAATCCTGGGGGGCACGAACCATTTTGCGATCAACGAGAACACCGGCGTGGTGACGGTGACGAAGCCGCTCGACCGAGAGCTCCACCCGTTCTACGTGTTGAAGATCGCCGCTCTGGACCAGGCCGCCAGCGACCCTCAGCTCGTGTCCACCGTGCCGCTCAAAATCACGCTGGACGACGTGAACGACAATCCGCCCAAGTTCGTTCCGCCCAATTATCGCGTGAAAGTGAGGGAGGACCTTCCTATTGGGACTGTGATCATGTGGCTGGAGGCCCACGACCCCGACGTCGGGCCCTCCAGCCAGGTACGCTACAGCCTCATCGACAACGGCGACGGGAACTTCGAGGTGGACAAGCTCAGCGGCGCTCTGCGGATCGTGCAGAACCTAGATTACGAAGCGAAGCAGGTGTACAATCTGACGGCCAAAGCGAAAGACAAAGGGAAGCCCATCTCCCTGTCGTCCACCTGCTTCATTGAGGTGGACGTGGTCGATGTGAACGAGAATCTCTACAGGCCGATGTTCCGATCGTTTGTGGGAAAGGGATTTATAAAGGAGGACGCGCTCGTCGGGACTTCAGTGATGACTGTCACAGCCGAAGACGAAGATGAAGGACGAGACGGAGAGATTCGCTACTCCATACGTGACGGGTCCGGCCTGGGAATATTCTCCATTGAAGAGGAAACGGGTGAGTCTCTCTCTGTTCGCCTGGTCTGTGTGAAGCTCCTGCTGCTCTCTGAAGTAGGCAGCTCCAAAGGAGGAAAGTTTTATGCAGCTAAAGTTTATTTAGTCAGCTCCCACTTTTGTGTGGAACAATGAGGTAAGCCCGTATTCCAAGAGACGCGGGAACTTCCTGATTCCACTCATTTTTCCTCCGTGGAAGAATTGACGACAGGAACAGATGGACCAGCTGTCTCTCAGACCTGCGTGGACATTCCTGAGTCGTTGCTGCGATGCTAAGAAGATTCGCAGTGATTTAACTGTCCCACCCCCCACAGCCCCGCTCTCACTGTACTCGTAGGAAATCCCTTCAAAACAGTTTTAATTTGTAAAATGGTCCAAATCTGATCGCCCCAAGGTTAAGATATTCTAATGGCATCAGATAATGGATTTTTATAACAACATATTTTTCAGTATTGTACTAATGGTAAGGATTTACTGGCCCCTTTTTTGTGTGTATGGCAGAAAATATGTTAATACATGCTCAGCTGCCCACAGTCATTTCAGCAGCTGACTCAAATTAGCTGCAAATAAGCAGTCTGGAATTCCTGGACTTCCTGTCCAAAAACCCAACGATCACCTGAGCGGGATGCTTTGTCCCTGGCTCGCTGCCCTCCCTTTTAAACTCACTAACCACGTTGTTAGATGGCTTAATGTGATTTTTCCCTCATTTGAAGTGAAATTTTCTCTGCACATACATATTTGATGTTTAAATGAGGCAGTGAAATTTAATGCATTATGCATTGATTTCTCTTGGCAGAACATGTAACCTCAAAGGTTTATATCTACATAACAAAGCAGCAAATGTGATTTATCTGTCTGACGCTGACTTTTTTTTTTTGATTGTAAAAGTGGTTTCTATCTTTAGGTTAATGTTTATGAGGAATAAGATGTATGTGAACTATTCAATGAGGTGACAGGAAGTCTCCTCAGTGATCCTGTTGGGAAATTCTTTCCTGTGCTTTCCTGGTAAATTTAGCATGAGGAGATGAGCTTTTATGAAGGCTGCGTCCTCCAGAGCTGTCTGTTAGTTGTGTTTGTGATTGCTTCTGCGGCAGTTGCAGAAATTGCTGGTTTGTAATAAAAGATTGTTTTATGAAGAGAAAGAAGCGATGGAATCGCTAGAATTAGTGACCAATTTACATGGAAAGAAGCTGTTTTATTACAGGTTTATTCCAATATTTAACTAGACTAACTTCAATAAATTGTTATATTCAACAGAACATATCTAGTCGGCCTGTATTGAAAAAGGGCTGAAGTTGCCCTCTTGGGCAGTAAGCTGTCTTTTTCTTAACATCTCAACCTTAATGTGCATGACACCAGTTGGAAAACATAGAATGGGGAAGTCACTGTCACGTATGACCAATAGCTGCATGTACTGTTGTACTTTTTAGTGCTGGCTGATACCAATTACCTGGACATGTCTGGCAGGGATAAATGCTTTTGATCCGATGAATACACGTACATGCAGAACAAAGTGACCTGACAATGAGCCCAAACATTTCTTCTGATGTTGTAATAATGTTCAGTCTAAAGCCCTGTGGGAGTTTGGTCGGACGTGACCAAAAAAATAGGCTCGCACAGAAAAAAAGGCTTAATTAAGTCCTCAACCTCTAAGTGTAACCTTGCCAGAGGCAATTGATCATCATTTGGTTGAGTATATATAGGTGCAGTGAACCTAATTATTTAGGGCTTTTTTTTGCCAATAAAGACAAGCTTATTTACTCTGTCCAGTTGTAGCCGGGGGGCGTTGAGAGCCGACTCTGTTCCCTGCTGAGCAGAATATTCGTTTAGATGCTGCACTTAAATTACACTTCAGGAGGGTTTATGAGCTGCCCCGGGCAATAATGGTCTGATGTGTGGCTGCTTTCGCCACAACTTTCTGGCTGTGAATACGGCACAAGATTTTGTTTGTTTGGCCCCACCCAAAACCCTGAAAAATTTGAGGGTCCGCTTTTCCAGCCTGCCACACATGATTGGCTACAATACAAAATGCAAATCAAGAGCCGCTGCGTCTGTTTGATATTGCAAGGATTGTATTGTCGGACTGATCCCCTGCGAGGGTTTTAGAACAAAACGCAGTGATACCTCCCAATCCCATACCACAGTATTAGTCTTGATGGAATCACATGCAGGCCTGCAACTGGCATCCACGTCTAACTCCAAATCCCGTGTAGGGCACTCATTCTGGGAGCCTGGTTTGATCTTCTACTTAATCCCGGAGGCCTATATTAAGTGATTATCAGGAGGTGCAATGAAAGGATTGTCCTGGGCTGGGTCCTGTTATTATGGACTTCATCTGAGGTCAGGAGACAACTAAATACAGCCAAGGTGGTAATGCCCCTCCTATGATTTCACTAGGCGCAGGGTGTGGTTAGTTAGGCCACCGTATGCATTTAAGAATATCATGCGTCCAAAAGGAAAATATAAGTGCACGTGCCCGCGCCGCCATATACTCAGCGCCACAGCTGCATGTTGTGAATCTTAACCAGAGTGTTTTAATGGTTCAGAATTAGAAAACAAATGAAAATGTGGTGGGAGGAAAACTGCCAGAGGCTGCACACCTTTAAATTTGGAATTAGCTTCTCAGTGTGGGATGGAGTGAGGAAAAAAAACAAACTACTCAAACCTTTTTTTTTTTTCTTTTTTTCTCCCCTGAATCACTTGATGTCTGCGATCCTAAAACTGTGCAGTTTCATTAGTAGAGAGCACGTCAGTCTTTGACCAAGCTGCAGTGTTGGGCTCGTTGTTTCCAGGAAATAAATCCCTATTCATTAGTTTATTCTTCATCTAGTGACCGCGGCAAACCCCAGTGAGTTGGTGTGGTGAGTTAGTCTCTGTGTGGCGCTTGATGTGAGCAGATACAAAAACCCCTGGAGTGGGTGAACCTGAGAAATTTGGACAGAGAAGGTGTTTTTTTAGCAGGAAAAGCGATCGCACTGGCCGCCCACTTGACTGACGGTATTAAACTGCGCAAGCAACACACATACTTTATTTTTGATCCGGTTCTCATTTGCATTCACCTTAAGTTAAAGAAAGCCTCTTATTCAAGCCACGTCCTCCTCTTCCCCAGTTCTGGTCCCTTTCTGTCTGACTGCTCGGGGAGTCCATGGCAACTGTTTGTGCAGACGTCCTCTGTGTTATTAAAAGCTCTGTGGTCACTGGATTGGTGCCATCTCAATTTAAACGTACCCCTTATTATCAGACTCTTTTCCGGGCCCCTTCCCATGCTGGAGACTAAAAATTACCACTCATCGCTGGAATGGGAAAGTTTGCTCGTAGTCAGGCGAAATTTGACTGATAGGGACCGAACGAGACAGAAAAGCTCGAGTGCAGCAGCAGAACTGAACTTTATACTCAAAGCTGCCCACATGCTTAGTGTCACACATTGGCCAGCGAAAGAGTTTCAGTTGAAATACAGCAAGCTTCACTTCCTGCTGCCTAATCCGATACAAGTATTAGCTTTTTATCCGGGCTGGTGCTACTGAATTTGAGAAATATATCCGCGATATCAGTTCATGAGAGGCTTTTTATTTTACTTCTGTACTTCAATTTTTAGGCAACGTAGACTTTGCGGAGGTTTTGAGGTCACTGGTGGTGGCTGCTACTGTTTTACATGCTGGGGCCCCGGAGGTCAACCGATATGGGGTTTTCAAGTGTCAGTGCCAAATTTTAAAGAAGCAAGTTCTGCAAACGCCCGATAAAGTTACTTCTTTAAGCCCGCACTCTCTTTCAAAGGGCTTTGCAGCAAGTCCTTTAACGTCATTGAGAACAATTTAAAGAAATAGTGGCCCTCCTGGGCTGGGCACCCGAAGGTCTCGCTCAGTCGACATTATGTCTGAAAAGTAATCTAGTGAAGTTCTACATACTGTATGTAGGTCAGTGCTGGAAAAAAGTCGTGGGGATTATAACTTCTCAAATTTCACAGCTTTCACAAAGCGAATAAAAGCCCAGGAAGAATTTTTTTTTCTAAGAGTCAAACATTGTGGGACTTGTGTATTTACTGTATCCTAATTCGTGAAATAACCTGACAGGGGAGTAAAAAAGCAGTTAAACTACTGACATTTACTTTAGTTTTTGTAAGATGAACCAGACTGGGCTCCTGGCCCTCGTCAAA
>JAUESE010000085.1:11532289-11552835 GCA_032274725.1 Malacoctenus triangulatus
ACACACACACACACACACACACACACACACACACACACACACACACACACACACACACACACACACACAACTGTGTCGCATTACTTGTGGAACACACATACTGACTTAATCTTTACTCATCTTCTACCCCGATCTGAACCAACACATTGAAGTACGCAATCACACAAATGCAGTTTGAGCCTCTCCAGGAGGAGCAGTGTCATTGCATCAGAGACAGCTGAATCCTTTGAGCAGTCGTGAATGCGCCATCGGACTCTGGTGTAGATCTTCTGTACTTTGGTGAGCAGTTCCCGGTCCACACTGAAGTGAAAGTTGTCAGTTTGGGCCGCGCTCACACACGAACCACACGAGACGAATGTGTGAAAATGTTGTCATTTCTTGACCACCTGCAGTACCTGGTGTGAATACAGCCAGAGCGCTCATCCCAAACCTGAAGCTAGTTAAACTCTAGACATGAAATATTTCTTGACCATGAAGAACTGTAAAATGTTATCCGAACCTTCATTTGGTCTTTTTAATTCAGATTTGTGCACATGGACAAAATGTCATATTTTTCATGCCTTTTGATGACACTGCATTCTCCTACATTCTTTTCCTGTGAGTTCTAAATTCATCTGTAAACACTACTTGCGTAACCATAACGTAAACCCGACCTTAGGCACGTTCTCACTTGAAAGAATGATGATTTTCCTCAACGGGGCTGCCTGTTAGTCTCCACGAGGATGACAAGTACCATAATATGGAGGTGGAAACAGATTTGGGTTTCCACACAACACAACATAGTAGACACACACACACACACACACACACACACACGCACGTGCGCGGTCGTATACAACTTGTTTTCTGCAGAATTTAGATAATAGCCTGTAATGTGTTGTTTGCTGTTCGGTTTCAGATCCCACAACGAGCAAAGCAGGCACACTCACTTATATGCACAAGACACGCACACACACACACACACACACACACACACACTGGAACACTGCTGTAGCTAATAAAGCTCAACTGTATTTTTTACAAACCTAATCGTAACCTTAGTCTTAAACTCTGAACATTTTCTCACCTAAAGAACGTTTGAATCTCTTCATTGCTTCAAGGCTTTTATCCACAGAAACACAACAAGTCACTCTAATCTATGTGTGTGAACAGATTTGGTCCCTCCAATAACACGCACACACACATGCACGCACACACTGAAACTGGTGCTATCAGTGGTCTGCCGAAGCCACAAGCCCTATCAGGGGAAGTGAGAGAGGAAACGGATACTTCCAACAACTTCCTGATGTTTCCGGTGATTCGAGGGCAAAACAATTGTCACAGCTCTCCAAAGAGATTAGGGGAAATAAATGTGGAAATGAAAAACTTTCACATTTTCCACTGAAAACTTCAAATAGCAGTCATGGTCGCTCTGCGGTGTTAAGATTGAGCCGAAACACAATATCTTTGAAACCAATCCCGGCAGGAACCTTTGTGGCAGGGTATATATATAGACCTTTTGTGGAAATGTGGTTCGCCCTGGTATTTTCAAAGAGTAATGAAACTTTGGTGTTGCGGCCAGTTGTTTTGACTCATTTTATTTCATTTGCCTGGAAAAAAATTCAGAAATTTGAACGAAAAATATGAATCTTGAATTGTATGTTGATGTTCCTGCATTAAAAGAGAAACACACACCCTGAAAAACACCACATGCTGAACTGGTGTCTAAATGAAGGTGATACTTGGCAAGCTAATGGATGACATGTGACCCAGTGCTGTGACCTAGAAGTCAGAAAACACGGAGACTCGATCCAACAAGCTTCTTTGTGCGCTGTCTATTAGGCACAGTCACTACGTCAACCATCACTTATTGCCTTTTGAACATCCGACTCATTGATTCGCTGGTCATATTTTGACAGAGTTTTACAAAAGCTGCGGTGAAGACAGAGCGCTGAGGAGTCTGTCACAACAGATGCATTGTCGTCACTGTCATTACAAGGAGGTTGGCGGAGGTAAACAAAAGCTTACAAGCGTCGCACAACTGAGCAGAACACACATTGTTGCCGGTGTTTACACGCTTATTCAGCGAGCTATTCACGTAAGAACTTCGGATGTGGCGGATGTGAGAGCAGATTGAAAAATAGAGCTACAATCAGTAAACAAGGCAGGCTAATCATCGCTGTGTATCTGGTTGGTAGTTGATAGTGTTTTTGCTGCATTAACTACAGAGAGGAAAACTCGTGTTTCTTTATCTGAAACTTTAAGATGGACAGTGGAAACCCTGATTTGTGGGAGTAACAGTTAACACACATTCAACAAAACTACTTTAAAAATGAATGCTCCTTAAAGTCTCCAAATGACTGTCTGTGTGTGCTGTATGATGTTAGTGCTGTGACATGACTTCGTCCAGGGGTGTCCAATCCTGGTCCTGGAGGGCCACAGCCCTGCACGTTTTCAAAGTGTTCCTCCTCCAACACACCTGAATCTCGTTGGCGTCATCATGCAGCTCTGCAGCAGAGCCTGATAACGAGCAGCTTATTGCAATCAGGTGTGTTGAAGCCTGGACACATTGAAAACATGCAGTGTGCGGCCCTCCAGGACCAGGATCACCCATCTCTGACTCAGTCTTAAGGTAGGAGGAGGATTTTTTTCCACCACACAGTTTTAAACACCCGTGATAACTTGTCAGATAAAGATCAACAGTTATTTTTGAATAATACATTTCAGTATGTAGGACGATCTGATCAAAAAAACTCACAATTTTAGAACTGGGTTACTCACATAAAGGCAGCATATTACAGTTCCTGCGTGTTTTTCCACCCATGGCATCGTTTCCTTGGTGTTGGAGATAATTTAAATTAACAAAGAACTTTAGTCCCAAAACATCCTCCCGCCTGAAGACGACACCATAACGCTTGTCTCAAAATAAACGTGTTAGCTGAACGAGGACCCGGGCGTCCTCCGGCGATCCCGTCACCTCTCGTGACATTCCCGTCTGGCCTCAGATGTGTTTGGATTGACATGGTTCATAATGACCCCCCTGCCTGCAGCTCTGCGCTGCATCCAACTGTTCCACTCGTTTACTGTGTGTAACTTTTCACTTGGGGACCGAAATCCTCGGCAGGCCCGAGTCTTCCATGACGCGTCCGTCTCTCCGCATCTCAAATAAGCCTTGCAGCTGCGTGGTGCTGAGATATCTGAATCCCAGTGTACAAAGACCGCATTCATGTCCAAGTATATTTGTGCTGGCTTATCGGTTTTGTTCCAGTTTTATAATTTGTTTGCCCGACGACACCGACTTTTAAACGGCACCTCACACAAAGCAGTCCCTCTCGATAGAAGTGAATTATCGGCGTCTCCTCCTCCCCAGCTCCCAGTGTGAAGTCCCAGTCGCTCGCAGTTTAGCTCGGCTTTAGATTTCACTAATGCTGCGCCCCAGTTTGCATTCGGAGCACCAGTGGCATCAGGAGTTGTGAAAACAGCAGTGTTGTTTTAGACTCAAGTGGCTGACACTCAAATTGTAATGAAGCTGTGCATATTGATATAGCTGTCTGTGGGCTGCGCGCCGGGTCTCGAGATGAGGAACGCCGCAGTCGGCGTTCGTTATTTTCCCCTCACAAGAGGAAAAATAGCGAGCGTTTTAAATAATGAATCGCCGGAGCTTTCGTGTCGGTTCATCAGCGATGCTAAACATCTCCAGGACTTTCAAAAATCCTGCGACGGCGGGCGACCCCGGCGCATTCCTGATCGTCTGGAGTCGCGGCTAAATGTGTGCCGCATGAATATGCGGGTGTCACTCCGGCGACGGCTAATCACAGCCGCCATGCCCGGGTCTCGGCCGCCCCGACAATGTCCCGGACTCTTTCACCCCCCCCCTTCGGGCCTCCATTTTGGAGCGGCGGTTTGTCGCGCTCAAGGACATGCTTGAGAGTGCCACTGCTGCTTTTGCTGTTGTTTTTCTCCCCCTCTCAAAACAGCATGGCTGTAATTACTGTCGGCCCGGAGCAGCCCACGCCTCAGGACGGCCGGCTGGTGTGTGTGTGCGCGCGCGTGTGTGGTTGTGTGTGTGTGTGTGTGTGGGGGGGGGTGACAAAGGCTGTGGGTTGGGATCGCAGACTTTTCTGGTCAGCTTTGGCCGACTAACCGATCATTGTGCAGCTCCTTAACATCTAGGTAGTGCTACAGAGGTATGCACCTTAACTGACAGTGAAAATCAGACATGAAGGAGCCGTTCCTGGTAAGTGTGTAGCTGCTGAGTAGCCATTCATCTTTTCTTTTTTTTGGGAAACGAGTTGTTTGAATCATTTTCTGCGAGTAATATCATTGCTAGGATATTAGAGTGGGCGGTAAGTCCTGTGGTCAGAGATCTGGCGGCGAGCTGGCAGCGTGTCAAGACATAAACGCAACAAAAGCAAATAAAGCACTTAAAACCACAACAGAGCAACGTGTTGAAATAACTTCACTCATCCACAGCAGAATTAACATTCTTCCCCGTGCTTTTCCGATGTCTGATTCCCCTCTCAGCCCTCAGAATGGATGCTGGTTTTATGCTCCATCAAAATACAAAAATTACTTTAAACTCGAAGAAAAAAAAGTCAGGAAAGGCTGAAATTGAACTTGTGGCTGAAATCATTTCAGAGACGTTGCCCTGAAGTGACCCAATCCTACCACAGTTGAGCCGGGTTTATCGATCAGTCTGTCAGCAGAAGAAATGCTCAATGACTAGTCTGGCTTGCTGGTAATAGAGAAATAGGAGGAGGAACGATTTGCTGATCTGTCTTCAGTGACTTCATTCGGAGATTCAGAGACTTTACACTGGAATTTCTCACTAAACAACCGCAAGATTGATCGATCATAACGGAAACAGTCGGTTGCAACTCGAAGCTCCTCAGCACTCAGTAGAAAAGCTCGATGATGAAGTGTTTCTGTTGATTATATGTTGGCACGGTGCGAGTTTTTCCACTAGTGAGGGGGCTTTTTTTTGCGTGGCATGGCCTTCCTTCGTCTGCAGGGGCTTCCCCATACTTTCCTTTCACAGTCCAATGGCAATCCTGCGGTGAGGGGACTCCCGCAAAATTGATTGTTTACGTGTGGGTGTATCTCTGTGTTCGCACTGCAAACACTCCTCCTGGTGAGGTTTAACCTGCCTTTTACCTGATGTCAGCGAACGCACCCCTCCTGATACTGGGGGGGAAACTGACACTTTGATTCTGCTACATGAATACTTTAGGGGTTTTTCTACAAACCTTTAATAGGTCCCAAATCTGGAATGTTGTGCGAGGTCAGTTTGAACAAAGTGATAAAAATAAAACACTTTAGACTGACATAAAAACATCTTTTTAGTATTGCAGCTCGCTCGCCTTCTCAGTGATCGCCGAGCAGATAGTTGGCTTGTAAATGGAAATACAGATGAAAAATATACTCTTTTTTGATTACCTACAGACACTTCCTGCACTAAAGTGCTTTTTCAAACTTCCTACTTTTACACGGAGGAACGTGAGTATTCACGCTGTCAGGATATTTCACTTCTTGTGATGTGGCTGCTTTGCATGTGCATTTTGTAGCAACGCTCCTAAAGTGACATATAGCGTGAAACGCGGCTGAAGTTCTGCAGTCTGTGCGTGCTCATTACGTGGTTTTCCTCTTGGAGCTTGATTTGTTACTCTCACTTCAGACAGAAAGTGAATTAAAAAAAAAAAAAAACACCAAACAAGAGACAGTTTCCAGTCTTGCTTTGCCAGCTCATTATCTTGTCCACTCTCTCCAGCTCGCTTCTCAAACAAATTTCTCATCCTCAGTTTTAAGTGGACGTGGCAGCGCTGCTGGTTGCAGAAACGCAGAGGCGGGCAGATCGTATCCGAACCAAACTCGTCACCGATTTGCGAATTTCTTCCCCTCCAAACAGAAGGAAACCACTAATATCCTGTGTCAATAACTCATCGTCCAGTGTCCCCGCCGCTGCAGAAATGAGGTGCAAATCATGTTTGCATACTTTACTGAGAACTCGGACCAAATCTCCGTTTCCGTGGCACAAATGAGACGTTGTTTAGGGTTAACGGTGGCTTGTTATTGGTTCTGCGAATATTCTATTCGTAGCTGAATGAAGGCTCAGCGTGCAGGGTACACGGCGTGCGTTGAAAGCATTTGTTGTGATCGTTTGCCCAGTTGTGATGAGGCTCGACTTGCTGTGAAGTTATAAATGAAGACACCAGGACTGGGTTCAGCTAATGCTGTCATCTGTATTCTGCTGTATGATGCATGCTGGAGGGAAGAGTTGCCGGAACGCAGCGCGCGGGGGGAGCTTAAAAACATCATCATCCATCTTGTCCGGCCTCCCTCCAGCCCATGAATAATTAGCCCGTGTGGTCTGTTCTGATGTGGCGCAGCAGAACTCGCTGTTTTAGATGACTGTCGTCTGCTAACCTCCACGCACATCTCGTGACACGGTGAAAAGCTTTCCCAAGAGCTCATTCGCTCTCAATCTTTCAACTGGAGTAACGCTGTTGGGGAAATTGTAGATAGAGGCAAAGTTTTCTCTCAGCGTTTGGGTTTATTTGCATTTTCTGAACAGCTACTTGTGTGAAATTCAAATGGGTGTCCTACTAGTGTGGAACCAGATTCGCTCAGCAAAAGAGTTGCACCTTCAGGAGATGTGTTACTTCTTCTCGCTAAATACCAGTCGAGTTGTGTCTTTGCAGTTTCTCTTTGGAGTTGAAATAAAAACCCGGGAAAGAGAAGATAAGAAAACAGGGAGCCTCGCTCGTGTGTCTCTATGGCGCTGCCCTGGAGGCGGCTATTTCAGGACCTGTAAGTTGTGGCCTGCTATTCTCGTTGCAGGCATATGCGCCATTGATGGCTTTGGGTTTCGGAAATCCTTTGCTTTATGCTAATCAGGCGCAGTGTGGCCAGCAGACGGCTCTGGTGCGGTCAAAGTTGGCGTGCCTACTCTGCACTCAGTGTCCCTGCAACGCTGCAATTACACTGGGAGTGAGAACAGAATGCTGTCCATAATGTAGCAATGTAGCAATAGTCTTTCCACCCCTTTGACCCCCCCTCACCCCCCCTTTTTTTTTCATCTTGTTTGTGCATTTGATTCAGGAACTCGAGGCTCCAGCTCAATTTAGTTTCACTTTTGTCCAGGCCCGGCTTTGCAAAGCTCCCTGCGTGTGATCAATCAGCCCACTCAAACTGAATGATACAGCTCAAAAAAAGCGAACCCTTGAAACACTCCAGTGAGCTGCAGGATCCTTTCTTTTTTCTCTCTGAAGGTTTTTCTTCTCCTCTGTCGCACAAAGTGCTCAGACCTGCGAGTGATGTCTGACTGCTTGTCTGTTTATTCAGCTTGTGGAAAAACTAAAAGTAGGGTGTCAAGGCTGTGCTGCTGTTTGGCCACTCTTTGCAGGCTTCTGTGATATTTCACATATGTAAGACAGTGTAATAGGCCGTGTGGAAACAGGGTCAACCAGAGTCGAGGGGAGACCGCAGGGAGAGCGCTCCTGCAGACTCTTCACTCATGGGCGACTGATGAGAGAACCAGCCAGCGTTCAGGATGTGACACCACACAGTCGCCGCACGGTGACCTGCGGGATTGTTTTTGTTTTTCTCAATGAAAATAGTTTCTTTGCTCTCCATCGTGTCAGCGTTTACTGAGTGGTTGTCATTTTTTTTCAGGAGGTCATCTTGGCGGTCAAAATTAAAGTATTGGGGAAAAAAAAGCTTTTTCTTGGCTCTTCATGACATTTTAATTGAGCTAAAAACAAACTGAGACAAAAATTGTTTTTGCTCCATTTTGTTTTTTGCCGATCCGAACAAGCGTGAGGCTGGAGACTCTCTGAACAGGTGGCAATCACAGCCAGTTTGAAGCCATCGTTCCGAGAATAAAATCACAGACAGACACAGAGAGAAACTCAGATATTTTTGGAGATCTTTTTAACTGTGAGACACGATTGTTAACGATCGCATTAATGGGCAGCAGTTGGTTGTTGTCTGGATGAAAATGAGACTGTTTTTCAGGCCAACAATGGGCAGGATGAGGTCACACCTTCGTTTTTTTCTTCTTTATAAACTTATTTGAGGTCTAATTTAATTAAATTTACATCTCATTCTTAGTTTGAAAGTAGCTGGTGTTTCCACTCGGATGTTTTATTTTTGTATTTATAACTCATAATGTTGTTATGTTTGTGTGTGTTCAACAGGTCTCGTTACAACCACTTCAAGGAGACTCGACAGGGAGCAACAAGACGAGCACATACTTGAGGTAAGCCCTCGACGTCGGCTGAGTTCCACCTCAAATGCAACAACTGTGCGCTACTTTTAATTGTGTGAGCGCTGCTCACGGTGATGGAAGGCCTGCAAGGTCAGCGCGCCGGTAGTTCCCTCTCGGAAGAAATTCGAACTGGGTCTTTTTTTTCTTCTTCTTTCTTTCTATCTTTGAGCGTTCAGCATTTCCAGCCGTCTTTGGCTCCCTGCCACACGCTGCCAACAGAAGGCGACCTCTTGCGTGTGCAGGGAAAGTCGGTTTCGGACTGATTTCTCCTTGTGCTGCTTTCCGGACGGGGGCGAGGAAGGGAAGGGAGGTGTGTGGGAGATCCTGGTGACTGCCCCTTTGTTCTTTCCCACTGTTCCGTCTCATGGATGAAGCAAGCTGGGACAGGAAACGGCTGTCAAACCAACAGGCCGACGTCTAAACTCGTGGCTTTTAATTGAGCCCGGGCGCTACGCTCTCCTCCGAAGCCTCCCCCTCCCTTCTTTTCCACACAGCCGCCGTTGATAATGGCTGTTTTAATTGTGTTTCCGGTGCTGACGGGGAGCAGATTGGACGCCTTTTAATTATTGTTAGAAGTTACACAATTCAGTGATCTCTGGGCGACAGTTAATGTCGGTGCATCTGGTGCCAGAGCAGTGTCATATTTCATATTCTGATTGTACATTTCGCTGCACTAATTGCGTTACAGGACGGAGCGTAAATGATCGCGATGAAAGCAGGGGGTGTATTCCTTCAGGGAAGTACATAATTGCTGAGAGAAATTGAACATGAAAGGAGAAAACAACGAAGTATTTTGGACTTGGTTTGTTGGAATTGGCCAAACTGTGGGATATCAGGGCCCCATGCACACAGCGACATGTTTCACTCTGTAGATTTTTAACTTTTTACTGCCGCCTCTTTTTCGCAAATGACTCCCAGAGCACTTAAATCGGAAAACACCACCGCTGTGTCGCAGTCTGGACGTGCGAAAGACCATAACTGTCCTGTAGTTTCTCCGTGTGGATGGGATGGTAAAAGATAAACACAGAAACGTGTTGTCGTGGCCCCGAACGTGCTTGAACGAAACGCCTCACCAGCTTGCCTTTTTTCATTTCTTGTCATTTTAGAGCCAAACTCAGTCGAAGTTCTACATTGTCATCCGTCCACACAAACGTGTCTGTGTGTGTTCAACGTCCTTGGCAAATACACTAGACAGCATTTTCATAAAGTATCTACTTTAACTGATTGGAACTTTTCCAGGAATGTCTCTGTCTACTTTCTTTTTAGTAGTTTTTTTCTCGTGTGGACGAGGACCTAAGAGCCTACAAAACCCGTTTGCTCTTTCACCTACTGGAGAAGCTGAACTGCTTCTTCACACATGTGGCTGAAAGCTGTTGAAATGCTCAAATACAATGTTCAATACAAAGTCTTTGTGCTGGTGAATTAAAAACACCGCTTAAGTTGAGCTGGTGGATGTTGTTCATTTGTCTCCTTTGACAAACTGCCCCCAGACAGACATTTATTAAACAACCACATTAAACATTCAGCTGCGACTATTGGAGGCTTTCATCTAAAGCCAGATTCAGCACTCCTATATCTGCTTCATTCCAACATTTCATCTCTTTTCGTCTCTTTTTTTTCTGTAATTACTAAATTCCATCAAACGAATAAGTTTCCCGAAAGAAAATAATGATGTGAAACTCAAATCTAAATTTGAAAAGAAAGTTCAGTGCGAGCTACTTTGGGCCTTTTATTCGCAAAAAGTGGGTGAGAGATCACAGGCTGAGGAAAAAAAAGAGAGCCGGGCTAACCATGGAAACTTGAGAGGTTTGTGTGTTGGTCACAGGTTATTGGAAATTCAGCAGGAAGCTCCTTTTTTGGCCTGCAGATTGGCAGAGCTGCAAAGGCCTTTGAAGCCTGCAATTTGGGGCCTGAGTGCGAGCAGAACAAATCGAACTGAAGTCCTGAGCAGTGCCCAAGTTTTTCCTGTGCGAGTTTGTTGTCGGAGAAGAAACGAAACATGTGGGGCCGTGTGGAACATGTGGAGCAATTAGGGTGGGGGCTGTGTCAGCATTGTTTGCACCAAATGCCAAGAAGAGGTGGAGGGGGGTGCAGAGTGGGGAGGGGGAGGGCGGCTCAGCTTTTATGATGAGATGGATGGGGGTTGGTTGATGTCATGTGCCTGTGTGAGAACCAGAGAGGTCCAAGCAGGGAGGCAGTGGGGGGATTTTAAGAAAAGGCAAAGCTGCCCCCGATGGTCTGAGTGTGTGAGCTCAGGCGGCAGGATCAGAGGCCTGGGTCTGTGGAAGGAGGGGGGTGGGGCGTGGGGTTGGGGGTGGGGGTAAATAGCAGTCGCGGGACATGCCAGAACATGCTCAGGATCCTGGCCTGAGCCTTTAGGAGAGGCATTATAAAGGCAGGGGGGTGAATGGGCCTTTTTGTATGCACTTCCTGAAACCTATCCCAGAATGCACCCTGGCCTTTTGACATATCAGATCCAGGACAGTCCACTTTTTATGATTAATTTGCAACAATATGAGACATTAAGAGAACAAAAGCAATATAATTTCAGAGCACACCGGGGATAATACAGCACATTTTCAGATCAGATACACTCTCTCCCTCTAACAGCTGCCTGAGAACATGAGGGAGGCAGAAAATTTGGGGGGGTCGGGGGATAATAATAATAATAATAATAATAAGACATGAACTGAGAGCGTCAATTCATTTTAAGTGATCGCATATTGAAAAATCAAAATGATAATACATGCCAGTTTTTCTTTGGAGCACAGAGCACACAGCCATCTGCTCACTCTGTGTATTTGCTGACACATCCATGTGTGTTGCTGGTGGGACTCTACCCATGGCGCCCGCTCTGTTGGGAGGCACTTCTCCCAGAGCGCCACCTTTTTGCCCCCTTCTTCGCTTGCCGGTGCTCCTCTTTTCATGTCCGGTGCCAGGTACTCTTTTTTTTTTTTTTTTTTTTTTTGGAGATCTGTTTTCCTCTTCAGATAGCACCCACACAATTTAGCTGGTCGTCATGGCGATGCCACAAGGAAACTACCACGACAGGACTACCTTCAAAGCAGCACAGGCAGCAACAGTGAAGCAGAATACACCTCCTCAGCTGACCGCGGCACCGTTTTTCAGGTCGGCGTCAGCCGAGTTGTTTAGAAGTCTTGTTATTTTTTTGCGGTGGCACAATGAAGCACTAATTATGTACAGACCCCCTGAAATTAGATGACTGGTGTGGATTATTTGTTGCAGAAAATTTGTGACAATGAGTCTCATTTTTTTTTCTTCTGTTAAATTGTATAAAAACAAAATCAGGTAATTGATTCTGCACTGAAGAACGATACGTTTTCCGTCCAATCTTATCAGCCTTTGGAAAGTGTCTCTTGGCACCAACGGCACCGATGACTAAAACTGTCTGCTCACACTGACGGGGATCCGCACCATGCACTCAGCACGAAAGACTTCTAAAAAAAAAAAAAAAAATGTTATTCAAATCCGGGAGACACCCGCTCCGCTTTGAAGGGTTTTCCAGCAGAAATGCATAAATATACGGAACTCAAATATCACTGTGACAGTGCTTCACAGAGTACTCAAGTGATGATGCTCTTTGGTCTACAGTGTTTTCATGTGACATTTAAGCATCGACTCAGCTCACTTCCAAAGAAATTGCCCAACACCTCACATGGAGGGGGGAAAAATGCAGTTTGAGTCAAGCTAGCTCGAATTCATGCAGCAGAAACGGGCAGCAGAAAAAAATAAAAAAAGTCATTTGCGCTTTAAATGCATATAATACTTTTACAGTAGGTGGGTTGAAGAAATTCCAAACAGTTAACCTCTCGTTCCAGGTTACAGAAAGTAACTGGACGTGTGAGTGTGTGTGTGTGCGTGCGTGTGTGCGTGTGCGTGTGTGTAGTGGCCGCAGATATTCAAATCATTAGGCACCACCTCGGTGTGTCTGTCGCTTTGCAGCCCAGCTCCATTGATGCAGGAAGACTTGCTCCCTGTGGTGCAACTTCTCGGTCCTCTGAGCGACTTTGCCTAATTAAACAAAAGCTCGGATGAAATTTCCAAAGAGATACTCGTAGTGATACGTAGCCCGGTATCAACAGTGCACGGCTGCTTCATTCAGAGTCCTGAGATGAGAGCGAAACAAACAAAAAACCTCTTCAAGGGTTTTCCTCCTGATATCAGCTGCTTTGCTGGAGCCACTTACCTCATGTGATCAAAATAGCAATCTCAATTACAGGACACAGTGTCGGCATCAACAAATCATTCCTCGGAGAGGCGTTCATGTTCACTTTTGTTATCATCCCATGTAATTAATTCTGCACAGACAGCTGCAAAACCCTGAGAAAAACAAAAAACACATTACATTGGTAATTGAAACTACGCTACCAAATGGAGTACGCGTGGCCCCCGACTCCTGACTGTTTCAACTGGAGTGCTAAGCAGATGGTTTTAAATGACTCTGACATTTGTTTTGCCCTTCTACAGTACTTTGCTGATCGGTTTTTAGCAATGCTCTCATTTCTGCCGGCGCTCCGACCCACAACCCCCCTGGACTCATTTTTCTGGGACTCAATGAGAAAAAAAAAAACCCAGACTGTTTGTTTAGGTCAAGCTGTGGTTCCCTGCTTTCGATTAGGCTCCTCAGACGCTGCTCACTGATGTCAGAAGCCACATTGACGCTGTAATTTTGTGGCGTGGGTAACAAAGCCCGCGTGTGTGCCACCAGTAACACTCGAAGTCAGAACTTAAATTAAGGCGACGTTAATGATGCGGTTGCTCGACACCGTCTTTTGTACTGAGGACTTCTGGGGCTTTAGGAAAGCCGCTGGCCCCCTTGTTTAGAGCATTAAGTCTTTATGTTTATTAGCAGTTCAGATTCTTTGTGTGCAAGCTTTGACAGAGAGCAGCGGAGTCAGTGCAGCTGCTGCTAACAGACTGAATAGGTGCAGCTAATTAAAAATAATTAGCTCTGGTGAAATATCTATCTCACCCATACAAAGGGCTGCTATTGTAATCAAGGCTAAACAGTCGGGGATTTTTTTTTTTTTCTCCAGGAACTATGAAACTAATTATTTTTATTCAAATTTGTTTTTTTTACTCCTGAAATCACATTTTGAAATCGCTACGGAGTGTGTAACTGTTCCGCTCTCCATCTTCATTAAATACGGGCAAGTTTGGATATCGTTTGTGCTCAGCCAAAGTGAGCTCCCACAAAGGTTTGGCAGGATCACGGCTGATCACTTAAAGCGAGGATATCAGTATATGTCTGCAAATTAGGTCCCAAACGGCCGGATGAATTCAGCGTTTAGTGCAGATACAATCGTTTCTCTAGTTCAGATAAAGCTAAATGAATCGGATCCGATCGGCCCCGTCCTTAATTCGCACCTCAGGATAATTTATGGTCGCCAGTCCTCCTCACAGCCTCCGGACAGAAAGACTCTCCCCGCCCGTAAAGCCTTCTCAACGGCGCGACACGAGCGCGAACCGCAGCACCGCGGCCAAGACCAACATCACAAAACTGATATCTTGTTTTTTTTTTTCTGAAGGAAATTGGATGATTTGTATTTCTGCTCAGGCTGATCTGTTTACACCCTCAATAAAAGTGAGTCTGCGTGTAAGAAGCGGTTCCCTCTGTGTGCTCTGAATGCTCGACTCGGGTGTTAGTCTAATCCATCTCGAGCAAAAGAGGAACGCCTGTCACCGCTGTACATTTGCTTTTTTTTAAAGTGCAAAATGTGTTTTGGAAAGGACCCCTGACAGCTAATCACAGAGGGAGTTGTGATTTATTTTTTTCGCTGCTAGTTAGCTGATGGAAAAAGAGACGAAAGGAAGGGATGATGAAGGGGCAGAGCTCACTTGGCTTTCTCATCATTCCTTTGATTTGCGCGATGGTTTTCTAAGTGAGTGTCTTGATGTTTACAGCCCCCCGGATAGTTGGACTCAATATTCAATAAGGTTTCAGGCGTTATTCATTGCCCCCAGGTCCAAAACTTTGAGCATAGAAGCAAACAATAGGAGCCTTGTGACTTGGAGAAGATGGGAGTTATTGAGTGTGATTTAAAGTTCGCTGCTTTGGAAAACATTTGCCCTCTGACTGTCAGTCCGGGGGCCTCATGGTCTGACCTCTCTATTTTCTTTCCTCAGATCACCATCACTGACCACGGCAGTCCCCCGAAGTCCACCACCGTCCGCGTCATCGTCCAGGTGCTGGACGAGAACGACAACAGGCCGCTGTTCCTGGAGAAGATCTATAAGATCCAGCTGCCGGAGCGGGAGAGGCCCGAGAGGGAGCGAGCCACCAAGAGGGACCCGGTGTACCGAGTGATCGCCTCCGACCGCGACGAGGGCGCCAACGCCGAGATCTCCTACAGCATCGAGGAGGGAGACGAGCATGGGAAGTTCTTCATCGAGCCCAAGACTGGACTGGTGTCGTCCAAGAAGTTCTCCTCGGCGGGGGAGTACGACATCCTGACGGTGAGGAGTTGGAGGCGGAGCTTCACGCTTCACCTCTTAAGAGTCTCTCATTGAGGGAAGACGCTTGCTTGTTGTTTTGCATTTTTCAAACCCCGGGACCTGTCGTATTTTTTCCCATTTGTTTCCCTGCTTTGCTTTTCACACATTTAAAAATGGAGTGAAAGTGTTGTGAAGAAAAGCCCAACAAATGATCTGAGTGTGGAAAAAAATCCTCCAATTTTCAGAGTGCAAATAATAGCCAACGACTTTTGTTTTGGACAAATATCATCCAAGGATTTTTGCAAAATCCTCACTGCAGTGTCTTTTTTTTTTTTTTATCAGGGTCTAAATTGGAAGCTGTTGATGTGAGGTCATAATTTTTTCCCCTCACTGAGCACTCTGTCACTTATTTTTTTTTTAACCAATCTTAGGACTCCGTGGAAATAATGGTAGCAAGTGTGTGCAAATTAATGCTGCCTGTCAATCATCCACTCAAAAGTCTTTACAGTGGCAGGAAAAAACCCACTGTGATCCATTTTTTTCTGTTGCCGATATCCATCACTCATTTTTAATGAGTTTTTTGTGACGTGCGGGGAGATTTTTATCCATAAGTGTGCTTTCCAAAGCTGTGTTTCTGTGCCGCAAAAAGACACCACAGCTCACCACAGTTTACAGTACAGTACACTGGTGCTCACAAAGGGATGAGTCACAAAAGAGCCGCACACAAAAGGTGTTTTGTTACTCACACAATCCCTGCCAGTGCCGACTGCACCAGAGCATGAGAATGCTTCGGCAGTTTACTTTTGAAGAAATTCCGGGAGAGGATTTCGCCGCCGCGCCGTACGGAGACTCACATGTGACAAAAAAAAAAAGGGAAAAAAAAGAGAACGCGGCGTGTTAACAAAGGCTTCTCCGCCTCTCTTGTAGATTAAAGCTGTCGACAACGGGCGCCCGCAGAAATCCTCAACCTGCCGACTTCACATCGAGTGGATCCCCAAACCGGAGGTGCCGACCGACGCCGCGGCGCTCCTCTTTGAGGAGTCCCCCTTCACCTTCTCGGTGATGGAAAGCGACCCCGTGGCGCACATGGTCGGCGTCATCGCCACCGAGTCCTCAGATGTTCCTGTGTGGTTTGAAATCACAGGTAGAGCCAATCTTTATGTGCATTTTTTGTTGTGCATGCATGCCAGCTCATGCTAAGTGTCAGTGGTTTGGCTTCTCAGGAGAAAAACACAAGAAGTAACATAGAGCTCGTGTGTGATTCCTGACGTGTGCTAGAAGAATAACTTAGACTCTCGTGAACCAAAGCTACAGTTACTACACTGAGGGTGGTATGTAGGTTGTTTGGCACCTGAAGGCACCTCGTGAGCCTAAATTAAAAAAGAAGAAAAAAAAACACTGCTGCAAACACTTCATCTTTCTTTAAATTTCATCATAACTTCAGCATGAAGTTTCAGCTTTATAGGGCAGCATGAATAACTGAATGTAAGAGGTGAATCTTTCTGTAAGGATCAATGGTAATCGATAATTTGTTTTAGAATATAAATTCAGTTTTTATTCAGCAGCCTTGTTTCGATCCGTGATGTCATCGTTTTTGATGCTTATGGCAGGTTTTTGAGTGCATGAGAGGAATTTAAAGGACTCGCTCAAAAATTGCTCGCCTCTCCTCGCCTTTTTCCTCCCAGTCCACCGCCCCTCTAACCAATGTCTGACTGACACTTTTTTTCTCTTTTCTTCTCTTCCTTCTCTGTGCTCTCTCTGCTTCCCTCTTTTTCCTCTGGAATGTTCTGTTTGGTTGGATTGTTGCAAGACGGCATAGAGGATACTGAGATGTTTTACATCCTTCAGATGGCTTGTGACCACAACTGTACAGCAGAAGGTAGCTGCTGGGATCTCCTAATAGGCTGTATTAAGAGATCATCCCACGTTGTCGTCTGTCGGTGGTGGTTGACTTGTGTTGTGCCACAGGATTGATGTTGTGTCACATTTACCCCCCTCCCCCCTCCCTCCGCTTTCCATACACATGTGACCTGATTAAGAGTCTCACGATGAATTAAGACTTTCAATTTGCGTTGCCGTCTGTTTTCAGAGCTCTTCTACAGAGCGCGTGTTGACTCGTTGCACCATCCATCGCTCTGCCGTGGTGCAATCATGCTTTTGATGTGTGGGTTAAATGCATGAAACACCTGTTAAGTGAAAAATGCAGGGATAAACAACAAACCTTCACTGATACGTAGACGTTGACATTGTTTAATCTATCATTATTATCGTTCGCCATCGGCAGAGCAGAAAATTGATGTTCACGCGCCCATCCCAGTGCCCCCATCTAGTGTTTGTGCAACCCCATTACATACACACAACTAAGCCACAATTTGCTTCTAATTTTCTCTCTCTCTCTCCCTGTTGTTTGTTTGGAAAAAAACAATCCCACAGGTGGTAATTATGACAGCCGCTTTGACGTGGGCAAGGCCAGTGGAACCCTGATTGTCGCGCGGCCTCTGGACGCAGAGCAGAAATCAAATTACAACCTGACAGTGGAAGCCACAGATGGGACACGAACTGTCAGCACCCAGGTAATTGAAACACTAATGAAACGGTTGGAAGCTGATGAGGCGGTAGTCGTGGCCCCTGTTTTGCCGGTGCGGGGGGAGGGGGGGGGGGGGCGACGCAGTGGTCAAACTGCCGTGTTTCGCGGGCTGGGTTGAAGCTGTCTCCGTGCCAGGCTTGCCGTGGAAAATGACACTTGATGGCTTTGAGTCTCATCGCAGAGAGACATGCCGCGACTCCCGAACAGCGTCTCGCAGCCTCCAAACAAATGGAGGGTAATAATATAATAATATGGACCGTAATATGTTCAGGCTGAGCAGCACTCATTCAGCTATTTTATGGGGCGCACAGTTGAGTTGCAGCTGTCTTCTAGATTCATGGTTACATTTTCACTCACCAGTTTAGCCCATACACACAAACAAATGGACCATTTTAAAAGCACTTAGTCCTTTTTTTTCGAATAGAAAAGTTTTGATTGTTTATAGGTTATTTATGGGATCAACAACTAAACAAGCAAAGACCCCTCTTAGCAGCTACATGTGCAAAATTACTGTGCATGCAGGCAAGGTGCATATGGAGTTATTTATTTGTGAATATTTACCTTGTAAGTTCATGATAGGAGTGAAAATAACAAGCTACTTTTGCAAGATGACAATATACTAATATTCAAACTTATTTTATCTATCTTAGTGGCGTCCCAACTTTGACCGGTGGGATTTGGGCCTCACACTTACATAAATTGCACTTGACTCTCTTTTTGTCATAAACCACAACTGACTTGAAGGCAAAAAATTCAACCAAACGAGCCTATTAAAAAGAATGTTGCTGCAGGTGGCCAAAAATGGAAAAAAAAAGACAGTCAAAAAAAACAAGTGAGTGCAGAAAAATACCCGTTTTCTGCAACATAACTCGCCACATTCTTCTGACTTTCAAGTTTCTTGAAAGTGGAATTTTTTCATCACCCGACCGAGGCAAGCCAGATGTTTCCGGCGGGTATTTATGGAATTATTCAGATTTATAGGTTGCCAAATTATGTTGACTGATAGTGATACATCACAGATACATTATGGATGGGCCCGTGTCTGTCTCTCATTTGCAGCGCGCACGCATATGAGAACCTCTCCGCCGAGAATAAAGGAGCAGAGAGGGGTTTTTGGTAATTCAGATGTCATCACATGGTTCAGTCCGGCCGAGCTTTTCCTCGACACCATCCTTCATAATAATCAGCATCGTGTGCAGCACATATGGTAAAATACGCATCGCACCGGCGCTCGCAGTCCAGTCGCGTCTTCCTGAGAAGGTGCTAAAGAATTGGAGCAATCCGCTCCTGAGATTGATATTCACTGCATGAATGGACATTAAATCCAGTTTTTGGTTTAACATAAAGTTTATTAAAACAGCAGAAGCTTCAAATAGCATAAACACAAACTGAGGTTTTGAATCAGTCTGATTTCTCCCTAATTTGACTTACTTTTGCTCATCCTGCTCAAAAGCAAGAAAATCTTGTTTCTTGTTGTTTATGACTGACATCTTGATCAAACTCATCACTTTAAAGGCTTTGGACCCTCAGTCTGATACATTACAGTGCAGCCAAACACCGAGCTCACCCACTCTCACTATAATGCAGAAGCAGGAGTCTTATCTATAGAAAATTGGACCTTTTTTCTTGGTCTGCTCTAAATGCCAGAAAGTATTTTATGGTGGTTCTCTTAAAAACTCGAGCGGTAAACTACTCAGAACTCGTCATCGCTGCACATGCGGCAATAACCGTGCTGTCGACCTTCACATCGTACACATGCCAGAGGCCCCAACACTTTCCTCTGTAAAAGTAAAGAAACCGTAGACAGTCTATACTATTGTAAGGAGGATGATGTCTTTTTAACTACACATTCAAACCATCGTGTGGGCCAGCAGCCGTCTGCTTCCTCAGTCGAGCTCCACTACTGGGAATCTTCCATTGTCTCATGTCTGATGCCAAGCTGTTGTGATGATGGTGCTGTCTCGCCAAGATTTTTTTATAAGTATGCGTTCCCTCCCTCCCTCCCTCCCTCCCCCTGTGCTGTCTCTCTCTCTCTCTCTCTCGCTCTCTCTCTCTCTCTCTCTCTCTCTCTCTCTCTCGCTTTCTCTCTCTCTCTCGCTCTCTGAACCTTCTCTCTCTCTCTCTCTCTCTGAACCTTCTCTCACTCTTCTCACTTCTCCCTGAGAGGAACACTCCGGTCTTTTCTGAATGAGCTGAATAACTAAATATGGAATTGATTATGTTGGGCTTGCATAGCTTAAAAAAAAAAGGCCTTTCAAGTATGCACGTTGTCTCCCGTTTTTATTTCGGTGGTCACGCCTTGTCGAGGAGATTTCCAACGTTGTTACATGGTACTTGGGGTCATATGGGATGGCCCACATTCAAAATGTTTTGTCCTTTGTCCTCAGAGGGGAGCTTCAGAGAACTGTAGCTAGAAAAGAATCTATTTGTTGTCACTCTGTATGAATAAAGCCTTTCATCATCTGGCTGCTGTGCTCCACTGAGCCTTGGATGAAGCGCCGCCTTCTTCTGGCATTTCGCTGCTCATCCGCGGAAGCAGCACGTCCTTTAGTTTAGTGCCGAGCCTTTAAAAAAAACAGCCAGAGTTCCTATTTCTCTCGCTCCTGATTTTCTCTCTCTCTCCCCCCTTTTCAAAGCACTTTCTTAAAAGCCCTGGCAACAGACTCTTATTTAAAAGCGTCTCTGCAATACGGCACGCGGTGACGTTTTAAGTCAAATTAATCACTTTCAAAGGTTAACCCATTCAAAAGGTCTGATTCCCACTGCTGCTGGGAGGCAGATAATTCCAATCAGGCTTTATTTGAAAAAACACCGACCACATAGTTTCCTACAGTAGCTCTGGAGAATTGTGTCATCCCAAAGAGATGTGACAAAGTTTCGACCTCTGTGTAACGCAGTGGTGTGGCTGAAAAAGAATCCCCAATGTAGTTTTCTGGCTTGATATTAAAATCTTTTGCAGCAGTTGTTGTTCAGCCTCACGTAATTTAAAACACACATCCTGCACTGAAAATAATTTGTAATTGCATCACCAAGAGCTGCTCGGCGCTCAGCTTTATGAAGGCTTCCTCGTTACCCGTCAGCGTCTCGCAGTGACGGCTGCACAACTCGTTTCCCAGACGAAGCTTGCAGGACCGCTGCCACGGATCCTTCTTCATCAGCAGCAGATTCTTTTAACATGCAGATTTTTTTTTTGTTCACATCATTAGAGCTGTGACTGATCTGGGGGGGGGGGGGGGGGGGGGGGGGGGGGGGGGGGGG
>JAUESE010000085.1:11620153-11630371 GCA_032274725.1 Malacoctenus triangulatus
CCCCCCCCCCCCCCCCCCCCCCCCCCCCCCCCCCCGCCCCCCCCCCCCCCCCAGAAATCTCAGGTGGTATTTGACAGATGAAATGAACAAAACACAAACAGACCCCTCGTTAGCTAAATTCCTCCCTTCCTGTCTTTCTCCTTCCGTCTTTCCTCCCCTTGAATTTTTGCTGACAAGTTAGGTTGAAAAAAAACAGAAACAGGCTTTTGCCCACCAGGACGAACACGAAAGCTGCTCAGTCCAAAAAAACAGCTCCATCAGTGTCTGGGAGCCGACGGACTGATTCACAACAATGGCATGTAATGATGATTATTTAGGCGGACGCATGAATGCCATTCGATGCCGCCCGGCGAGCGCTGCCCCCGTTCAGCCCGAGCAGACCGGCGTCGCCGGGTTCACCCGGGTGCTGGCGAAGTCTGTCGTGCGTGCACGCTCCAGATGAGCGCGCCATTAAAAAGGAGAAAAAAAAAAGAAGCCAAATTTAGCGACAACTTTCTAAAAATAATCCCGAGGTTGGAGCGGGACATGCTGCCAGTGTAAATTAGTGGCACATTTTCAAACAACGACATGCCTGAAAATAGAAAAAAGGAAAAAAACAAAACAAGCCTTTGATTTGATATCATCGTCTAAATTTGGAGCCGGACCGTCGCGATTTAACACGCGGGCTCAGTAGGGGAGAAGGACGTTTTTCGGGAAAGTTTGTCCGTCGCCAGACGTGGAGAAAACACCGAGAATCAGGCTGTGAAATCTGCGTTTTCGTGCTGCATTCATGGAGACACATATTTGTTCATTTCAGTCTGCACAAGACAAGATTCATCCTGAGTTTCATCTGAAACCTCCGGTGAACTTCCGCGTTATGTAATAACCAGCAGCCCAAAATGTTCTCTGTTCACAGCCTCACAGTGGAGCAGATTGAAACATAGCGGCGCTACTAATGTTCAAAAGAAGGGTTTTTTTGGTCGGGCGTGTTTTTTTTCTTCCTTTTTTCTACTGAGGAAAGTAAGAACATGTGAAAGTCTGCAGATTTCTCACCTGCATTAAAATCTGAGAGAAATGATTTGCAAATTGCCTCATTACCTGTAAAGTGCAGGTAATTTCTTTTTTCTTTTTTCATCTCTCTGTGAAAAGCCTCAGAACTTTTCATAGTAGAGCGGTGGAGTTATTCTAAAACCAGTCTTATCATGTCTGAGTTATCACACAAAGCTGCTCTAATCACTGTCTAAACACACAATGGGAGCTTTGTTTCTGATGGGTAAACGATGAGGCTCCACGGACCGTCGTCACGCTCATGCTGGTGGTGACAGTGATGTTACAGATTTATCTGAAAGACACCAGAAAACTGGACAAGAGTCAACAATACGACCACTCACAGGCGAAGGAACACTCTCCTCCTATAAAAGCACTTTGTGCTGCTTTAAACTTCAGCAGTAGATTTTTTTTGATGTGGGAACGTGTGACCAAAATTTTGATAGTCGGGTTAATGGTCCGGCGCATCTCCAAAACTGCTGCTCTCGTTGGATGTTCAGTATGCAGAGGTCAGCGTCTATTAAAATGTGGTTCGGAGGGAGGAAAAGCAGTGACGAGATGGGTGATTTACGGGTAACAAAGGCTCATTCATGTACGGGAGGGAGGCCAGGTTGGTCCATGTTGCCCTTTTCTCTGTCAAAAGTTAACTCATGTTCATTTTCTTGTGTTTGTCGACTGCTGGATGGTGTTACCGTCTTTACTAGACAGGGATCGTGAAAGCAGAAAGTTACACATACGATAAGCTGCGCGCTGCTCCTGCGGAGACGGGATTTCTAAAGGTGACACAAAAGCGCACGATGTCTGCTGAGCCCATTAACACATTCAGCGCCCGCGTTCGCATAATGACAGTTTGTTATCCGGCCCCTGTCATTAAAGTGCTTGTTTGAGAAAACAGTCAGTCATCCATTTAATCTGCTCTAATCACTCATGAATATTTCTGCCATTGGATCGCTGACTGCGAGACGGAGTCGGGCTTCTCCGCCTCTGCTGCGCTTTCCCTCGCTTTACTCAGTGTCCACTTTACGTAACTCGCTGTGAGGACTTGAGGTTTGTTTTTGGTTTTTTCGAGTGCTCTTATACGCCAGCGAGTCCTGCACTCTGTTCCGGCGGCAGTGTGTGGCGAAGTTTAGGCAGCCCCCCCCCTTCTCGCCCCTCACCCTCATCCACCCCCCCCTTCCAGAGAATTTAAGCAGTGGCGGTGCAGAGGTGTGTGCTAATTCTCAGGAGGCAGATTATGACACATTCTTCGTGGCCTGTCATGTTTGTTAAGTAATTAGTCGAGTCCTCCGCTTCCCCTCTAATGAGCAGCGGCTTAGTGTGTGAGATTTCTTTATCGCAGTATGCTTCCCTTTAATGACCCATAAACATGCTCCCTGTGATTATTGTCTGAGGGAGAGGACTCTGTCACACTCTCCCACTGTATTTACACACACTTTGGTTCTGTTCCAGCGCACTTTGGGTGCATCCCAAAAAAACAACGTACTGCATGATTTGGACGGAAGTTTAAGGGTGTGTTCCAATTCTCTTCCTTAATCCTCAATCCTCAACCTTGATCCTTAAAATGCATGCTCCCGCAAAGTCAAGTGCGGTCCCAATTCCTAGGAAGGTTAATTAAGGAGCGAATTTGAGGAACAAAATGGCCGTTTCCTTCCTTAAAACTGAAGTGCTCCACTACCTCCCTTAAAAGTAAGATGTACCCAGAATGCATTGCATTTTAACATGGCGGCTAAGACAGCGAGCTACATTTCTTTCTTAATGGAGATATAAATACTATGAAAAACATGGTGTTCTCTTAGTTTGGGCCCATGTTATGGATTGGTGCTACATTGATTTTTTTACGATCTTTTACGATTTTTTGCTGCTGTTGCTACGGTTTCTTCTTCTTCTGACTTGACAGACTGAATGCCGCTTTGGCGTAGTGCTGCCCCCTACAGTATTGTAGAAGTATCTGCATTATGGAGTGTTTCATTTCTAACTGTTTTGAGGGTTAAGTTTACGGAAGAAGGTTGAGGATTTAGGATTGAGGATTAAGGAAGAGAATTGGAATTGGGCCTAAATGTTGACGCTGCCTCTTTCGCAGAGACCTCACCCCCCCACCAACAACATGAAGAAAACCCCATGTGGGGGTGGAGAATTATGAATTTTCAGTGGAAAATATTGCGATGAAACGGAAGGCGTGAGCGGATATGTATGATACGAATGCTGATTTTGGGGGCGTTTATGAAAGGAGCCGCCGCTGACTTTGCAAGTCGATATTTTATGGGTTCTAATTTTAACGAGGAGCCATCCGGCCGCCAGATAAGACGCGGCTGGCCGTGCCGCGGCTGCCTGCTCGCTGGCAGATGGCGAGGTGGCGGCGGCCAGTTCCGACTGACGCAGCGCTCGCCAGCAGTAAATCAGAGGTTACATGACGCATGTGAGCTTAACACAGATTCCCTCTTTCTTCTGTTTGTATGTGGGTGATAATCAGGAGTGGCATTTGGACACTTATGCAAATTAACCTATTGTCCTCCTATCATACCGCGCCGACTGAGCGTCCTGTATATCTGCTCGCCGCACTAATGAGACGACGGTGTTTTTGCTGATAGCGGCGTGCCACGAGAGCGCGCTAATGATGAGGTCATTAGGAACGTGATTGGAGAATTCACTTGCGCTCGGCGCCGGTCCCAGATTGTCTGGTCCTCGAGAATTGTTTGGCTATCAGCTCCTTTATCAGCGCAGGGCGAAAAACAATGGATTGTAGAACATCATTACTGGGGGACTTCAGGACAAGAGAAAGACGCACAGTCCCTGAGATAATCATGTTAGCAAACAACTGCCTACTGGAGTATCCGGCAGAAACGAGGCGAGCGTAAGTCTCGTCCGTATAAATTGTGGCTGAAAAATTCCTTCGTGTTTTAACTGGAGCTAAGCGGTCTGCTGAAGTATTTTTTCAGTTGCCTGCCGGACGTTTCCTTCATCCTTCTGCCACGAGAACCTCCAGTGAAACAGCTGCGCCGATGACAAACAGACCCAAATTTTGCCAGCGATGACATATATGCTGCTGTAACCAGATTAACCTGTGGGAAGCCATTAAGAAAATGAAATGGGGGATTTCAACTTGCTTCATATCCAACCGACTAACATCAGGGAGGCGGGGTTTAGGAAAGGGGGGGGAAAGCAGCCGCAAGGGGACAAGTGTGAGAAAATTGGCTAAACCAAATTTATCAATGTTCAGAAAGGCATAAAAACATAATGTGATATCTTTAAGGTGAAAGCTACAGAGAAAAATAACAATTTATATATATATCAACAACAAAAAATAACAACATGATATTTTTTTCAAGCTGTTCATTTCTGCCGTCAAGAGGAAAGTTCAAGCTCCATAAAATGAGTAGATACAGCTGGATCAGCCTGATAAGTAGATTACAACAACACATTATCATAACTCTTGATGATATGAAACAGGGAAAAAGAGCAACCGAAGCATTGAGGAAATTGTTGAGATAAGTGTCCTGCAGCCCAGCTTTGAATTTGGGGGGAAGTGAACTCAAAACATATATCTTTTTTTTTTTTTAGCCTCAGCAGACAGACTTCGCCTGGCAGCTTCATAAAACCAGCCAACCTTAACTGGCAACCAGTCAATGCAAGCAGGAGACTAAGAATGTGAAGCATGCCGCTGTAATGTGAAGCAAGTCCGAGTTTTTTGGGGTCAAGGTTATGTTACAAAAAAAAAAAAAAAAAAAAAAAAATCCCCTGGACGAGATTTGATGTAACCAGAGCAGATCCTTTGGTTACATCAGAGCAGATTTTGGCCCACAGTATTCTCTTGGGATGAAAAAAGTTACATGGACTGGTGTGGAGAGAGATGCATAGCTGGCATTACAACCAGGAAGGGGGAGGGTGTGTGTGTGTGCGTGTGTGTGTGGAGGGGGGGGTGTTGTTGCCAGAGGTGTTGTGCGGCTTTACAGCTGTGGGCGAAAAAATGTCGAGAGCCGCGCATCAGATTGTAGCGAGCGCACAACGTGAGAATCTGTTCCCCTCCTCTTTTGTAATTCAATCAAGGGGCTGCAGCAGATGCTGTCAGTTATTCCATGCATATCCTTAAATACAGTGTGATCAGATCCGAAATGAGTAATTCATCATTCATTCATCATCTGCGTCCATTAATTCCGCATGAGCTAAATCATCCTGTCAAGAGTCCAATTTACTTGCCTGTGCTGCAATTTCAGAGCAGGTTCGTGTGTGTGTGCGTGTGTTTTGACATTCAAACGGGGGACATTGTTTGCAAGGTGGGTCGTTATTCTTTCTCACCGATTCACACTTCTTTACAGCAAAGGTTAATCCAAAGTAATACGAGTGAGACCTAAATAAAGGTTAATTTAAGGTGAACTGTTGAGGTGAGACCTGCACTGCAAAGGGTTAAAAGGAGGATTAATGACTAATGACTTTACCTGCAACTCGGCGCGCACGTCTCTCTTCAGACAAGGGATGTTCGAAAGACGTGTATATATATATATATATATATATTTCTTTTTTAAACTTTCATTTCAGTCACATTCCTCTCGCCTCTCAAATTGAATGTAACCTTGTAAGCCTTTGTCACCAGTAATCCCTTATCTTGCTTCAAGTCTGTGTCAAGTTGTAATAAGGTGATGCAAATTTGTCACACCGGAGGAAATTGTGTCAATAATCTCCTCGCTGAGTTTGAAAGACTTACCGACTGCCAAGTATTTAAGACTGGGACTCAGGAATCCACAATGTGACCCTGGAGCCCAATAGTGTCCATACAGCTACTGGCCAAGTGTGTACATTGATTATAACATAAGCACACAAAGCAGCTTACACTCATAGGCCGACACACACTTTTTGAAAACAGTGCCAGAGTCGGCCAGAGACTGTAGATAACCCAGCAGCACCGGTTCTGTGACGAGAGTTACTTGTGTATTTGTACTTGCGTATTCGTTCTGTCTCCCGACCTATTGAATGATTATTGGTTCCGCTTCTTGCCGGCTGCTTGTGAAGATGATTCACGTGTCGCTCAGCAGCATCACAAGGTTCACTGGGCCTTTACCATTTTTTGGTCCTCACTGACTCCCGATGAAACAAAAAGGAACCATTAACACCCGACAATGTTCCTCTATGTTTGTGAGCTGTTGCTGCGGCACGGTTGTCAACAGACATAAAACAGCTGCCTGCTGAAGAGTCATGTGGGAACTCTCTGTGCGTTCATCACTATAACAGGTCCTTTTAGGTTACACACAGTCAGTTGATCCACTGGTTGCAGGTTTACCAAACATTTAACCCTTTCAGCTGGGCAGATGTGAGGTTTGGCTCCCTCTGTGTGTGTTTTAGAACAGCAGAAGGATTTCATGTTGGACATGACGTCAGACTCTGGAGTTGTTCTTTTGTTTTTGACATTTTACAGCTTTAAACATTTATTTGCTTTATTGAGCAAACAAAGATTTTTGCTTTGGATTGTTTTTCCCTCCTAAAATAACAATTTCAGTTCAGTTTGTTTATTCGCTTCTTCAAATCTCTCGCATTTATCCCCGGCAACTAAATAACGCAAAGAGAAATGCAGATGCATCATGGTCTGTTTGTTCCGGGCATGAATGCAAATAGAATAAGAAGAAAGTGAGAAAACAAACTTTATGAGGAATGGAGTCTCCTGATAGCACCGGCGGTGTTTTGCTGCTCTTTTTTTTCTGTTACCACCAGCTTGTTGGTGACATTGTTGTGGATTATTTGTGAGTCTGTAATGCACTCAGACTGCGGAAGAGAAGGGCTTGTATGGCAAGTGTGGGCGGGTGATTGATGTTTGTCTCCCAGCTGCTCTGTATGTTTACACATGATGCTTATTTTTCTATGTATTGACTGCTGGTCCACGAAGCTCCTCTCCACACGCAGATACAATTTCTTGTCTGCATATACTCCTCTGAGTGTACACACACACACACGTACACACACACAGATACACTCTATGTTTAAGTGAACTTCTGATCCTATCACTCTAAGTATGAGGGGAATAGTTGCGCAGGAGGAAAGCTTGAGAGACGTGAAAGTGGAAAATACAAGTAATACTAAAAAGATTGAGGCTTTTTAATGTGGGGATTAGTGGGAATATGACATTCTGGCTGCTCTGTATGTGGCGCTAAATCAGAGCTTTTGCAATCTGTAAATATAAAATTATATACCGCCTCCAACTTTTTTATGCTTTGAGTGACGCTCCAAAAAATGGGTGAGATAAGCCGCTAACCACGGCAATAAAATACGGCTTGTGTTCGGAGCCATCACATTTATGGTATGTAAGTCCGAAAACAAGGTTAAAAGATGGCATGAAAAAATGCAGAAAGAATCCCAACTATGCTATAAGGAGATTATGCTGAGCTCTTTCGGGTCAATTGGGGTCAGATAGGATGATGGAAATAACTGCTGCACAAACTAATCATATATAATAAAGCTCAACAGATGCTGACGCTTTGGTCTGACCTCAATTTTCCGTGGGAAGACTGATGACATATCAAAACATACAAAAGATTGTTTAGCTTCGGGACAGTTACATAACTCCTCACATTCATCACTCAGATCGCTCCCATTCCCTGCATGTTTCTGGGATCAGTGGCGACTGATGGACAACTGGAGATACAGTACATTTTAATGGATTCCCAATCTAACGTCAGTACTGACATTTGCACCAACCACTGCAGGCTAACCGAGTCGAGCTGTGTGTGTGGACCACTGAGAGGTCAGGAGGAACTTGTCAGAGTGCTCCGTCTTCCACTGAAACTTAGCATGAACATAACAAGTACAGGTAGACACCAGGCACTGCTCTCGCAAGATGCAGGTGTGATTTCACTTTTATTGCATTTGGACACAAAAGTAGTGATTTCTTCATAGGTTTGCATGTCTGTAAGTCAAATATAAAAGTCATCATAAAACAGCTCCTCAACAAAACAACACTTTGCTTCTGTTTGTTGTTTGTTCATCAGCTCAAGCTGTTTTGAACCATGAGGGACGGTGGCCGCTCAGCCTGATCAAAGCTACCTTGTGTATTTTGATGTATTGTCATCAGTTACATGATTGACAATGCTTACACACACACAAACACACGCACACTCACACACGCACGCACCCTTTCCCCCCCTTTGCTTCGAGTCCAAACTGTAGTTGTGCAGTTTTTTTGGCCCACATTTTGTGTCACTGTGTGATTTTTATTGCCTGAGTTTGGGAAAAAAAATCAATTTTCTTGGTTTCTTGTGCTTCTCATCAACTTGCAGGTCTGAACATTAGAGATTTTGAAGCTGCTGCAGATTTTACTGAAGCAAAAAAAAAAAAAAAAAAAGAACCAAACAATCGAGTTTCAAAATAACAAAACACACAGCTAAGCAGCTCAGATGTTTACTGGTGAGAGCACACAGCGAGTTTCCCGCAGCGAGCAATCCTCCAAACCTTATTGATCAGCGGCGCTTGAGTATGAGAAGCCAAAGTGACACATCAGCCGCCACATGCCGAGAAACTGTAGAGGCAGGTGGCTCCCAGACACTGGTGAAGACACTGAATTCGTGAGGTTTCTAATGGCGAGCAGCAGACGTTTCACCCCGAACAAGATCCTGAACTTGTTACCACAGCTGTTGTTGGAAAGTGGAGCGAAACACGCACAGACACACACAGACACAAACAACCACACACGAACGCACACACACACGCCCGCACACACTCAGCATCAGCTGTGCACTGTGATAAGCTCTGAACTTCCACCATGTATGAAACTGGCTCCACAACCGATGCAAGGTATATTAATAGTCAACTGAAAATAACTGACTGCAGCCATAAATATTTACTATTCCACAGTCTCATAGTGGACTGCGTTAAGATCTCAGTGGGGGGGTGGGGGGGGATGGTCCTGCATAGTCAAAAGTTGAACATCAGAGCCATATGGAAAGTGTAAGACGAGTTAATTTGCTGGCAGTCATGCGTTCAACTCCATCTACAGCCTCCCTGCATTCATCTCCTCTCAGCTCCTCTTCGCCAATCTTCTCATGAATGTTGTATAAAACTCACACACAGTAAATATATGCATTGAATGTGATTGTTTATTGAATCTTAATTAGTGTGGACAAAAAGAAAATTGAATCAAAGACAGTTACTGTCAGGACAGTTGTTTTTTGTTGTTGTTTTTTATTGGACAATAACCCAGATAACCTTGAGGCATGATGAGTGCGCTCGTTTTCATAATGAGTGGCAGTAACTCCTCATTAAATACTTGCTTTCCAGGGACCTAAATGACATAAATGGGATCAATCCAATCTTTTGACAGGATCAAGCTGCTTGGTAATTGCAAATGGGAATCCAAACCACCCTGTAATTGGCTGCTCTCTGTGTGGACGTGCGCGCGTCTGTCTGTGTCTGTGTGTGACTCAGTGAAACGCGAGTGCCTCGCCGAGGCTTTGAGCCAACGTTTGACTCTGTCACTTGAGTTTTGTGCGCTTAATCTGCTCGCAGAAAGTCACAGTTTACATCAAGATTAGTTTATTTAGTTTGTTCTGGCTCAGGGGGGAAAAGTGCAGGGATTTTATCTAAATTTGTGTTGTGTCATGTTGTGTTGAGTTGATTCTCCACAAACTAGACCCACAACTTTAGTTGGGGATGTTACATGAATCAACATTTGCCTCACCTTAAAGCTTTTATTGTCACAAACTGCTCCACTCAGGTACAACATTATTGTCATTATCATCATTATCAAATTTCCTCCTCTTAATGGACACTTTTGCTTGTCCAGTTCTGCCATCATGGTGATGATGTCCCCATAGTTAAATAATGCATCAGATAATTCTTCTCGGTATTTTGTACCTCAAAGGGATCATTTGTGACATTTGTGCTTGATGTACTTATTTATTTTCCTGACACATTTTACCTCTTTCTGGAAGTTCTTTTGTTCTTGTGACCCGTCAAAATGCAGATTCTTAAACGTGTTTGCCAAAGACCCAGAGTAGATTCACTGGAAAGGTTTGTGTTGCCTGCAAGGTGAAAGTCAGGGGGAATAATGTCCCATCAGCAGCAGAAGCCACTTGTTGCTGGACAGATTGAAACCTGATTGACTGCACTTACAAGGTAAAATAGTTATCTAGCCATATCTGGATGTGTGTGTGTGTGTGTGTGTGTGTGTGTGTGTGTGTGTGTGTGTGTGTGTGTGTGTGTGTGTGTGTGTGT
>JAUESE010000085.1:11674389-11686639 GCA_032274725.1 Malacoctenus triangulatus
GCCGAGTGGAGGCAAATGGCTCCCCCCGTGTTAGCTAGCTTGCAGCTGGAGCGATGCTGCCTTTTATTATTCAGTTATTGGTCTCAGCTTTACATGATCTACTGTAAACTTTGGGAAACAGTGTGTGGATGAATGGCTGAATCAGGAATGGAATACATTAGTGGCAACGCAAACATTTTCTTCTCTTAACCACATCAGGAGACTTGAACACTGTTGTTTGATGGTTTTGGTCGGCGGGCCCTGCAGGTGCTTTACACCCCGGGTCTGAAAGGAAATATTGTCACTTTTCAAGTTGGAGTTATGTTTTCAAGGTTGAGGATGCAGTAAAGGTTTGGGCAGTGCAGGCAGTTATAGTTAGGATCAGAGTGAGCCTTGAGGAAATGAGTATAAGTCAAATTAATGGCTTCTGAAGTCATGGCAATAAAACTGTCCCTGTGTATGTGTGCACATGTGCCCATTTGTAATGCCTACAAGAGGGCAAATGGGGAGGGTGGAGGGGGGGGGTCTTTCTAGAAAAGGTTCAAGCTGAACTTCATTGCATCTGCATCAGGTCGAAACATCGAGATGTGATCCTGTGATCAGAGACGCAGTGTAAATACTAATATGTTAATGGCACAATCGTTGCCACTTTCCCAGTCTGTTGTTAAGCACTCTACATGCCCTCCCCATCATTTTACCTAATTGCTTTTCTTCACTGTTACCTGTTGACTCGCTGACGACAGACAGAGCGCGGCTTGTATATGAAATACTGTGACATTTATAACCGGGGGATCCTTGTACAGGTAAGATTGCCGTGAGTGGCAAGTGAGAAGAGTGGCATCCGCCAGAGCACTATGTTTCTATGAACTTTGACAAGGCTCAATTCCCAGTAGTGAGAAGACCATCTCTGGCAATCACAGGAGGATCCTCTCCCTGCCATTTCACTGGAACACCGACAAGTTTTTCGAGCACTCAGGATTAGTGTAGTGGGATGTGCGGGTGATATATGGAGCCCTTATGGAGGCATGTTTCGCAGCGCTGATCAAAAGCGGGAAAACGTTTAGATTGCATGCGGATGCTGGAAAGTGCTGAGTTGAAAAGGTGTCTTATATGAACAGCCGAGAGTCGGTATGTCCTCTGTGGTATCGTGTGATCTGGATGGTGCTGGCGTGTACGCTGCGCTTACCTGAAGCACATTGCTCACAGGGAAAATAACATCTATTCATTGAAAAAGTTTCGTTTGACAGCGTATAAAACCAAATCGCAGTGGCTTACGTTATTATTCTCTCTTGAGAAAAGAGTGCAGCTAAAAAAAATGACGAAGCGTCATGGTTTGCTTCGCCCGCCTTTCATGGTTCACATGTTTGCCATCTCTCCACCTTCTATACAGGGACTGTGAACAAAGGCTGTGCTGATATTATGGATGACTCGGATATGTGAGGGCTGTCCAAGTGAGGGGCACACCTGGTCTCCAGACCTGCCAGCCTTTCAACTTCGGCACGTACAGTGGCCGTCCCCATGTGCATGACACCATTCATCCGACGGGAAAAGGTAAAACACCCTTGTGAGGGAGGGCACGTGTCTGTCGATCATCTCCAACCCACCTTGCTTGAGGTCATTCAGGGGGTTCAGAGCTATTATCCCGCAGTGTCACACGCTCACCTTCTCTGTCCTTGACTGAGGTGTCACGCCGTGAGCCTCCCTGAGGAATTGGGTGTATAGTATTCAGTTAACCCAATGTATTCATGACCAATAATATCAACCTTTTTCCTACTTATTGGATTATTCTAAAGCAATTACACTCAGAGACACTCAATTACAATGCAACAGAGAATACACATCAATCTTCTTCAAGACAACAACACAGTAATTTGATTTCTCTATAGATACAGTATATGAATTGTAGAATAGCCAATGTCACTTTTGTTAATGTTGCATTTATACCCTTAAAAGACAACTCTTGGTGAAAGGTCATGCCAGTAGAAATGACCAAAAGAATCACTTGTATTCAAGGTTTAAGACAGCAGATGAATTACACTCTAAGCAACTTCCAACCTCTCCTAAACCATGTGGTTTAGCACAAAAAAGAACTGTGTTTCGGGGGCCCCTGCCTATGCCTGCACAAGCTGCTGTGCTTTGGCCCCTCCTTTTCCTTTTTTCTGGGGTTGTGGGCCTGAGGGAAGGCAGCCCCACACTCTCTGTTCTGGATTCCTGCCTGGCTCACCCCTGAGGTTTACCCCCCAGAGAGGAGGCCTGGAGGACACAGGACACTGAAGGGACTATGCTGGCCTGAGGTCACCTCGGTCCCCAACTCAACAAAAAAAACACCACTTCTCATTAACCTCATATATTATCGCTTTTAACTCACCCACACCCTCTTTAAAATTGTCACTATTTCAAACTGAAGATGCTCTACATCTGGCAAAGTGTCGTAAACTAATCATGAGCTTTTCTGTGAGTCAGTGGAAAATGACTGCACTGCATTGTTTGGGTGTAACAGCGTGATGGCAGACACAATGTCTTTTAAAGGACATAAAAAGTGCAAACAAAAATCCTTTAATCCTCTTCAGTGACTTGGCAGACTGCAGTTGGTAGTCGAGTAAGTTCAAAGAGAGGTTTAATTCATCCAACAGCCTGCAGTTCCAGGACAGAGTATGCTCCTACTGCAGGTCCTGTTTTCATTTTATAACTGTGTTTTTCATTTGGTCAGTAACACTCCTATTCAATTCACCAAAGTAATTGGACGTCACTTTAAAACAGCGTTCTATCGGTCCAATTTTTGCATTTTGATTTGAAAGAAAAACAAGAAGTCAGCCTTTTATAAGATTAATTTTGATTCAAGCGAAATATCCAGGGTTATCAAGCTCCGTTTATTGTCTCTTAGTGTACTTGTATGTGAGGATTAAACTTCTGTGCGACGCCCACAAGTTCTCAAACTCACTTCAACTCCATCAATTTGCAACTCTTTGTATGATTTATATCAAACAAAGTAAGAAGTGAAGATGTATTTTTTTGATCAAACAATTCTTAACCTTTTGTTATTAATTAAATAAAGAGTCTCAAATGTCAGTGAGATCAAGTTACTCCTTGCAAGATGAAATTGGAGTGATCCTAAAGTTTTACCTGGTGCACATCTTTGAGAAACAGTCTAGAATAAAAGTAAGTTCTTCCACATTTAATTGTCTCAGTGGGTTTTAAATTCAACTATATCAGTTTTGTTTTTCTGTCTCAATAATGAGAAAGAAAGGGCACGATGACAGGCCAGCAGACAGAAAATAGAACGACATCATCATTATTCACCAATGAAAATCCATACGTTTAATTCATTTCTTTTTCATGGCAGTTTTCTATCAACTTGGGGTCAGTTTTGGTTTACCATTTTACTGTACAGTAAATAAAATGAGCAGGTGTGCCTTGATGTTTTTTGAAAGAGACATTCGAGACAATTTCGGATTCAAAGAATCAGTTAAGGACTACAAATTGAATCCATTAAATTGGTAATTGCCACTAAGGGACGATAATTGGTTTTTACGACACAGCACATAATGAGATGTGTACTCTTTTTTTTTTTGCAACAGCGCGATACCTGAATTTCTTCAGAAACCATATTCATGAGCAAAAGCGTGTTTTCTGTTGACAATTGGCCAGGTTGCAAAGGAAGAAGGAAGCTCAAAGAGGTTTATTATCCAAGTTTGCAGAGGGAGCATTAAAATCTTGTTTCCTGCACAGCACCACAAAACAAGACAGACGAAGCCAACCGGCAAAGCGGAGCGTTCAGCGGGTAAGAAGGCAGATATTTCCCTCAGGAATCAGTGGAGACCAGAAGAGAGATAAAAGAAAAGTGAATTCATCAAGAGGCCTGAAACGCAGCTCCACATGAATGCTGATGTTGCTCGGATGTGTACATAAGCAAACAGTTTGCTAACATATCCCCCCCCCCCGTAGGATGACAGCGTGCCAGTTTTGTGGCTACCAAAATAAAAGTCTAAATGAAAAAGTTGGCGATGGATTGCCTCCCACTGGGACTCAAAACTGCTCAAGTAATGACAGCAATGAGAACCACATGAGCTCTGTTTAACGACCGTTTCCCCGAGATCACTCCCCGCATTTATTTTCCGGTGGATTGACAAATGTGACATTTGAGTCTTAAAAGTGTGTTTTGCTTCTGTGCACGTGCAGATGAAGAGACGAGCGGGTGGGAAGAGATAAAGATGTGTTAAGGATTTAGATCCCTGCTCTGAGCCCAGTTTATTATCCCAAATGGCAAAGCCACAAAAGAGGAAATACAAATACTGTGATCAACCGACAGTGTGCGCGTGCTGCGCATGTGAAAGCATGTGAACACCCCCTCGCTGTGTTTGGTTTCTTCACGATGCACATTTACATTTAAACTTGCTTTGCTTTGGTTGCGGCTCGGTTCTGTAGTCCTGCTTTGCCATGAAGTCTATATTGCACCGCCCCGGCAGCTTGTTTTGATTGGTACCGACAAGTAGAACTATAAACAGCAGAGAAACGGCAGCGAAATTTAGAGACGACTCGATGAGATCAGATTTCATTTTCATCAGAGGCAGCCAGTTCGTTTCACACTTAGTCCCACCGTAATGTCCGACACAGTCCCACCTGAATTATTCCAACTATTAAGACCACTTTTACGGCACTGTGTTGAAACAATCCAATCAGTTTCCTCTCCTCCATAACAAACGAGTTTTTATGACAGGTGTCCAGATGGTATCGCATCCCCGCCGTTATGATCTGATCGGTCAATGTCGCAGTTTGTTTCTTTCTGAACACGTTAAGGCGGGCCGTGAAGGCCTCATCGCCCCCGATGGCAAACCGCTGGTTTCCATCGTGCTTCTGTCATAAAATATGTGTGACGAGGGAACTCTTTTTCGCACTTCAGCTCGAGTGTAAGTAGTTGAGATGTCGCCACTTTGTGTAAAATGTAGTCTTGCATGTTGCTTCATTCAACACATTTCATTGAGAAGTGCTGCTAAGATCAGAGAGAGTGTGCTGCCTGAGGGTGCACTCCAGCTGCTTGTTGAAAATTAAGTTATGCGTGCACACATAGCACACGGAAGCAGCTAATTAGCCAAAATGAGTGAATGAGAGTATGTCAGAAACTAAAATAAATCACTTCAAGGCTCTTACTTTGAAATGCAAGCTTTGAATTTTTTGGCGCACGACTGGCGTAAGCCATTACTGCATCAGTCTGTCAGTGACAGGCGCTCAGGTTCACATGACCAGCTCCTACAGAAGCGGTCCGTTCAGTCAAAATTGCCTCCTGCATGTCCCAGTCAATCACGCTGACAGCAAAGTTATGGGCTCACAGTGCAGCAGAGCTTTCCCACCAGTTAAAAAATGCATTCGATTTAAATCATCTCTTCTTTCTTTTGTCATCGCAGACTTCAACATTGAAATTGATACTGGTCACATTTCAATTTCCATCCATCAACACACACACAGAAAATGGTGCATGAACACGGTCTCCAGCGGTCAGTGCTGGTTTGTGTGGTCCATCATCACAGCTGGCTTCGCAAACTGATGCTGGTTTTTTTTCTCTCCTTCCCCTTAGTCACAGTCTTTAGACCCTCCGGCACTCCAACTCTCCTGAGCTTCCATTCTGCACTGATTTCTTCAGCGTGAACAGAGTCAGGAGAAGGCTGCACAGAGACCAGTATGCAATCATACACAGCATGTCAGCTTATTAGGATTGAGGCTTTTCTAAAGGCACATTGTGTTACTCTTCTGTTTGTGTGCAGCTGAACCTGCTGAGCTGTTCACTCAGACAGCATTTTTCCATCTATGCCTGTTAGTACCCGCCTTGCCAGCAAAGAGGTGCCTCAGAAGCAAAAGATGCCATCGACTCATGACGGCTCGGTGTCATCTGTGTACTGATGACTGTGTGAATACAAATATAAGGCACAAAGCACTTGAAAGGTGCAGCGTGCCTCCGTAACCAGTCCGAGTCGGGAGTGAGTATGTAAGCTGATCAAACATGTTATGTAGTAAAAGAAAAAAAACACTGTCAGGGATGTTAAAGAGTGCTGAGGCAACGCGGGATGGTCAGTCGAGTCAGAAAGAGGCGAGACAGTAATTTCACCAAGTGTCTGATTTTGAGAAAAGCTTCTGACTTCTGGGAAACTTCTGGGAAAGTTATAATTTCCTGCAGTTATGTCACCGTCATTGTGCGACCTGTTCATGTCTCTGAATTCATAATGCAAATTCTCTTCAAGAACAGTCGCACAGCGGACACGGCCAAGCGGTCGGACTCTGGTATCGTCACAGGGGGAGTAATGGCATGCAGCTGCGGCAGGCCTGCAGTGGGGAGCGTGGGGTTGGGCTCGCTGGTGGGGAAGAGCCACAGTATTCATGACAGAGCTGAGCTGTGCGGAGCTCTGGTCATGCTTCCCCACCTCCCGTGTCCATCAGGACGAGAGTCACTTCAAACTAAAGCTGCAGACTGAGACCTGTGCAGGTATTTGGACTCTATTGTCTGAAATAGTTTTATTCTTCAGTTCTGGCTGCACGTTGTTGATGTCCACCAACTCCAACACATCTCATTGCATTGTTTGTTTATGAAAGCATTTGCAGATCGGTGGTTTGTTCGTTTTGTGCAAAGAAAAACTATACACTTTTTTTGTTTGTCAGTGTTGTCGAACTTAACGTGTACAACTTTTCCTCCTGCTGATAAAGGGGCTGAAGGTCGCGATTTGTCTGTTTGTGTGGATATGAATTGTGTTACAGTCAAGACAGAAAGGTAGTCATTATTTTTCTCCCTCTGCAAAACAAACATCAAGTCAGACTCTTTTTTTTGTTGGCAATTGACTATGATGTGATTTTGTTTTTGTGGACTCAAAATTAATCATCACATTATTTTTGTGTAGCGTTAGTGCACACTCAAGGCCACCGATCAGCCTGCAATAAATAAAAACTATTAGTTTGGTGCTACACAGTGTTTTTGCCTCTCCTTTACCAAAAAGAAAAACTTTCCTTTGTTGTGAATTTCAAAGAAGAAAAAAACTTTTCCATCAGTGTCAGAAGTCCTTATTGCTTTTATCTTGAAGACCCCCAGTTTTGTGTGTTTGTGTGCATATGGCATCGATGTTGGAACTGTATTTCGAGAGCAGGGGCGGGATAAACGATTAACGTTAGGCTCATATATGTATGAAATTAACACTCAGGGACTTAATCAAGGGACCCTGAGTAAGAGCCCTAAACCCAAAGTTCCCTATGACACTAACTGAAGATCGAATATAAACAATACAATTTAATTAAATTCAGAAATATTCATTGACACCATGAGAAGTCTTCTTTGTGATTGCATTTGTATTTTACATGTATCTTGAATTTATCCTAGTTATATTTCAGAAAAACTGTTTTTGCTTTTGCCTCCAGGACCGAAAAAGTAAAACTCAATTGATTTGTAGAATTGGTCCTCTGTTTGTTTTTCATCATTATTCATGATACACAACAGGAGTGATGTCACATCACGTTACAAAGCATCATTCGTATCATCGCAGCCATCAGCAAGCAACTATTTATGCAAAGCTCCTCACACTGTATATTTTGTAAGTGGCTCCGAATGCATTTCTGTTCCATAATCAGATGATTCGTGTTTGGATTCTGATCTGGTAATCCTGTTCTGTTTGCATTGTGTGAGTACATGCAAACAAACTATGCCACAACTAATAGTGACTCAGTTTGACTTTGAACTTTGGAGGTCTCGGCCCTGCTGTGAACACTGGAAGAGCCACACATCTCACGTCACATTTGTTTTCCTTGGTCTTCGCTGTTTGTTTTTCATTCTCAGGCCAAATCTGCACGTGTGTCTCTCGGATGCTTTGGGCTCATGTGACATTTAAGACCAATTTATCACAGGATACAGCAAAGCTTGGGATTTTCACTGTACACTTCTGTTATGCACACACCCTTTTTGAAGCCACTTCAACAAGATTTGAAACACTAATTATATTCGTTGATAATCATCCACACACTTGCATGGAGAACATACCCCGCCCGTGTTGGGGTGGAGCCGTCATGCCACCATGCAGCCCACGCATGAATATTTAACATCTGAAACTGCCAACAGATACTGAGCCTCAGATATTTGGGAAATTGGGTTTATGGTTCTATATTGTGACACTTTATAATGAATTTTTCTTTCTGAATAGAAGCACCGTAGTGAACATCCAATTTGTGACACATCTATTGCATGTGATGAATACACAGTTTGGAGAAAATGTAAGTCTGCCATTAGTAAAATATTGACAAAATGTAGGGTCACATTTGTCTTCAGATCAATGTCCAGCTGGGAGTCACTTTATCTCCTGGACAAACAGCTACAATGAAAAGTGCTGAGACAACTCTGAGATGTAGGACATCCAAACATCTGCCGTGGAGATGGAGAGGGAATCGCATACTCTCCATCCCAGCGGAGGTGTGACTCCGGGAACCCGTCCCCCCTCACCGACCCACCCAGCCCCTTTCAGGTCCAGCTTCAGAGCCGCGGGACCGGATTCTGCTGATTGACGCGAGCAAGAAAGTTTGTTTTCCAGCTGAGGCTGCCTCCATCAACCTTCGCCCTGACCTTGTGCTGTGATCAGCATCCCTCTGTCATGTTTACATCATCGGGCTGACGGTGCCCCGCGATGATGCACTCAAAGAGACATGCAAGTGCAAGAGCCTCAGGTATGCTCAGCCAGTGGCAGGCGTCCAACAATGAGAGTGTAAGCAGGATGCTGAGGCTCCGCAGTCACAACCACAACAACAGCGCGAGGAGGCGTGTAAAGTGAGCTGATTCCGGTGACTCTGCAGTGAGGAGCCCCTCCGATGTAGCCAAGAGCAGACGCCTGAGGCGATGGTTCGAGAGGAAGGACCCCCACCTGACAACTCGCGTGAAGCAAATGAAAGGAGAGCCACCAGGACCCCCCGCTGCGCCCAGTGAAGCTCTCATTTGTATTGTGGCTCTGAGCAAAACAACTTGGAAGGGACTGGACTCACGCTCCAACCTCAAACGTGACTTTTGCAAGCTTCTGGTCTTCACTCCGGGCGCCTGAACTGTTCAGTGGGACGCCGTCATCCAATCCTCTGCAGAAAACACGGCCAAACAGCGACTGCACACCGGCATGAAACCTTGCTGCCATTTAACTGCTTCATGTTTCTTCTTCTTTTTTTTTTAAATCACCATACGCAGCACGCGGCTGTAAAATGCACAATATACATCCGTTAAGAGATTATTGATCGCTACTCTCTAATTAAATGTTCTGGTGAGTCATGCCAATAAGCAAGCGAGCACGGCAGGGCTGTGGGACTGGGATACCTGGAAGACCCTCAAATGGAAAAAGTGGTGTAGAACAGGGGTCCCCAACCCCCGGGCCACGGACCGGTACCGGTCCGTGGATCATTTAGTACCGGGCCGCACAAGAAAGAATAAATATATATATGTATATATGTATTTATCCGCTACACCTTAATGACTGGTCCGTGAAAATATTGTCTGACATTAAGCCGGTCCGTGGCGCAAAAAAGGTTGGGGACCGCTGGTGTAGAAGATGAGTGAGTCCGTTTTAAGAAGACTGTGGTTTTTTCAGTGTACGAATATTAACATTTAGGGGAAAAAAAGATTTTTTTAGGGGGCAGGTAAACGCCTACACTTGTTTCATTGGATGTCACAAAACTGTCCTTAATGTACAACCTTGTTCGCGACAAAGATGTTAAAACACTGAGTGTTTCAGGGGCCGATTCTTACCTGTCCACAACACCCACAATCACAACAACCTTTTAATATGATGTGAAGTTAATTATTCTTGACATATTGAGTCCATGCAGTCTGAAACGCGGTGTTAATTTTCCTCCTTCGCTTTCAGTGGTCTTGCCGTTGCTCTTCGCAGCACTGCAGAGGTGGTCTCCTTCTGGCCTGTGGACTGTTGCCTGACTTGAGTTACACTCCTGCCATTGTTTCACGCCGGGTAAAGAAAGACGCAGACGGAAATGCAGGGGCAGTATTTTTGTTCTCGCACAAAAATGAATGTTCCTGTCACTTTTGCTTTTTTCTTTCCTTTTTTTCCTCTGATTGTCACTGCGATGTTTCGGGGCTGTCCATCAAGGAACCACGAATGATCACACGGGAGGGGGGGGCATATTCCATAGCAATGCCCGAGACCAATGAGGTGCCAAACACTGTTGGCTGGATCTCATATTTTGTGCTGTCATATGTAAATCATGTCTTTGATTTAAAAAAAAGAAAAAAGATGGAACGTTTCAACTCCTCTCGGCACTGTGAAGTCACGCAAACACACTTTAAGTGTGTGAAATATGCCCGACAGCGAGATTTTCCTCACCTCTTCGTCTATTTGTTTATCTGTTGCGAACATGGAAAAGGGCAAAATGTTATTCAACACACGGCCAAAAGGGACAAAGAAAGATCCTTGTATCATTTATGTGACACATTACCTTTTTGCAGCAGCGATGCCTGTCTGTGCAATGAGGACGAAATATACTTAGCATAAAGAGTAAATATTTTAAGCTCTGGAGCTCCCTGCAACTTAACTTTGGCATACTTTATAAAAATAGCACTATGTCTGCAAACAATGAATAATTTAATAACATATTTAAAAGCACACATGCATGTTTTAGCAATCGTGGTCTAATGCAAGTGCTCATACAACATTCTGTGGTTCGGTGTGTTCGTCACCAGCAACGCTGAGCTGAAGACTGCTCATGAGAGGATGGCTGCAGCACGACTCACTGACACCGGACACCAACCGAGCGCTCATCTGAAACTGAGGACCAGGAGGTTTTTTTATCTGCTGAAGAACACACAGGTGCTTTCTGCGTCTGTGCTATTTCAGTTTTATTATGAACAGCGTTGGAGGCGGTGCAACACAAAAATACATCCGTGTGCAAGATCACAGGGAAAAAGTTTTCAGCAGCATAAAAAAAATGAGGCAGTCCTCCTTGGTCTTCGATGCCAAAAGAGACTTTTCACGAAACGGGATGTGGCTGCACAGAGGTGAAGTGGCCAGGGTGCTGGGTTCACGCCCGGAGGGGGCTTCTCTGGGTGTGTGAGGGGTTTCTCTGGGTAGTCCGGTTTTGATGAACTGGCAACCTCACCAGGATTTCCAGCTGTCAACCTGGATCCGCGCCAGCAACCGCAACACTGAGACGGGAAAAGCAGTAAATGACGATGAATGAATTTGAAACCAGGTTTTTTTTTTTAATCAACAGTCATCCAGAGAATAATACCAACTGATGTTTTTAAACATAAAACCAGAAATGAGGACAAACGAGTTGTGTCTCCTTCATTTGGCTGCTGGTGTTGTCTGCTTATGCCGATGATATCACTCCATCACCTGAAACTGTTTGTCCTTATGGGCACTGCCAAACAAACGCACCTAATAGAGACATCTGCTGGCAGACTGACAGAAGTATAGTTTGTCCTCCAAACCGCAGCATAGGTCGGGTTGAGATGTTTGTGCTTTCCTGTCAGAGCCTCCCTACCACACTCTGTCTGTCCGCATGCCTCTTCCAGCGTGAGAAAGCAGGTTTGCAAAGAGCAGTTTTGTTGGGAAAGCTCAGAACAAAGTGTCAGCACCTTTTTTCAGTGTTCCCCCTTGTGCTCCCTGACAGGTGTGCGGGTATCAAGGAGAGGTTGGCTCAAACTTCTGCCTTTTCTCTCCCAACTGAAGCCGTTTCCAGTTCACGATATTTCACTTTTAGTTTGCATTTTAAAGCACCTGGGATCACTTGCAAGTCTACGGTGTCAAGTGAAGCACAGCTCTCCCCTGTAATCTGACGGCTGTGTGTGTGTGTGTCACAGATCGCTTCCTGAGTTCATTTATAATTATCTACAAGGACTTGTCATCAGAGACTATCAACATTGGCTCTCCAGTTCTCTGTGAGTAAAGAGGCACATGAGATTTATGTGGTGTCAGGCAGGGAGTCGCGTGCAAACTAAGGGTAAAGATGATTTCATCTCAGGCTCGGTGACAAACAACTTGAAAGACACAAGCCTGCTGAGCATGACATTGACACTCATGGACTCAGCTCGGCTCCTCCGGAGACGGATTCTGCCTCCGTCCTGTGGTTGTGTGTTACTCTCCATGTTGTCCCTCAAACAGGACCGACCTTACAGCCACCACATATCATTGCTACTTGCGGAGCACTTTGCAACGGTGAAAACGATTCGAGTTCTTCATCTTCTGGTGACAGCAGCCATGGGGGGTGGGGTGGGGGGGGTGGGGGGGGGGGACGACTTGAATGAGCCTGGAGC
>JAUESE010000085.1:11800942-11812917 GCA_032274725.1 Malacoctenus triangulatus
AATACTGGTGGACATACCTACTCGTTTACAGGAAGAAAAAGGGTTCCTGAGGCAAAAGCTGCACATAAAGACATACATTTCATAGAACTTGCAGATGTTTGAATGGTTTCAGAAAAGAGGATAATTTAGAGCATGCTTTTTGGGGGGGAAGTCTTATTCTTGAGCAAAGCTTTTTCTGCCCATTGCTCCTTCCTTTGCCATTCTCTCTGTCTTTTGTCTCACTTTTTTACATGCCTAAATTGTCAGTCTGTCTTTGTGAGACTACAGTTGGGCCATTTAGCAGATGTGACTTTATGTAGTTCTCCCACTTGTTTGGAGGATGAGTGGAATGTCACGCTCAGTCCTGTTAGTTACTGTTGCTGTCTTTGTTCCTCAGGGAGTGATTCTCACTCATCAGACCTGGGTAAGTCTCTGCTTGTTCTGGTGATTTTGTTTGAAAATCTTTGTTCTTCCTAATAACAGAAGATGCTGTGAGACATCCCAGAACACCAAGGAACCTCAAAACGAGGCCTTGCACCTGATGTTATCGCCTTTGCATTTGTGTCCAGATTCTTGGCGGTCACACAGTGTAACAGACGGCCTTAAGAACGGAGATGCCAACGCCTCATCTCTCGCTGCCAAAGGCTTCCGCAGTGTCAGACCCAACTTGCAGGACAAAAAGTCACCCACACAGGTAACTTTGCTCACATACGTCACCAAAAAACATTAGACTTTGCTACTTTTCTGCTTTTTTTTTGGAAACCAAATTTTGGGACTCACATCATGCTGTTTTGAGGTTTTAGGTGGATGTTGTACATGGGACCGTGTTTGCTTTTACATCATGATACCTTCATAATGTCAAGCTTTGCATTCATTGTTTTTTTTTTTCTCGTTTTTCTTGTTTGAACTTACATTGGCTGTTGCTTTCTAAATGCCTAACAAGGATATGAACTCGGTGCCGTTGCCACCCCCCAGAAGAGAGAGCTTTCAGTTCTCACCCACTGGCACTAATCCACCAGAGTACAGCTCTCTGGTCGCCCTGGCTAATGATCTGATTCCTGGAACACTAACGTTCACTAAGAAGGAGAAAGCCGTTTTGAAGGAGTCCTACACTATCAGCAGCACCTCCTCTTATTCGTACTCGGAGACCAGTGCAAACTCTGTCCAACAGGGAAGCCTGTCCACCGACCTGAATGGTATCATTAACGATAGTGCATCTGCATCCGCTAACATACAGGACCGTAAGGTGGCGTCGCTTAAACTAACCCCTGTCACCGTCCCAGACCCCCCAGATCACTTCAACTCCCACGTTGATCCCCAAACTAAGACCCACACCGCAGCTTCTTCTCCACCCACTCCCTCCCCACAAAAAGAGGAGCCCACCCCCCCTGAACCCCCGACACAGACAGCCTCGCTCTCTGTCCGCTTGAGCACAGATGGTTCGAAAAGTCCAACTTCTGGTGAGGCCCCCCAGGTCCCAGGTCAAGCCCAAAATGAAACTCCGGCTGCAGTCCCGGTGGAGACGACAAAGCCTCCTCCTGCAGTTCCACCAAGACCTTCAGCTGCAGAACTGTTGGTACAAGAATGACCACATACTGTAACAACAGAGGGAATAACAAAAACAATGTTGGGCTGGGATTGTGTTTAATTGACATCAAGAGTGACTGAAGGGTTACACACCAGCTGCATCGCATCCTAACAGCGAAGGTAGTGAATGCACCATTGGTAGGATGTGCCAAAAATGTAACAGCAGAAGGGAGGAATTGCTGTTTGTCTGCTGTGTTGACTGGGACAGCTTCACCCTAGCGATCCATGAGAAACGACAGGTGTTTTTCCGCATGTCATATGCTGTGTGTGGTGTCGCCCGTTCGTTTGTGAGTCTCGATGCTGTCGTCAAACAAACCAAACTGTGATTCTACATACTGTATGTGTAAACTGTGTCAGTCTATGTCTGTTCTAATTTGTTTTGTACATCCCAGTTGCTGTCTGTTTAACCAGCTGCTCTTCACAGAGTTTGAGCTAACCAGAGCCTCTTCCATTCACAGCATGATACATGTTGTCAGAAGATGAAGCTGCAGCCTAACGACACTGTGTGGTTTCACAACGGTGCTTCACCTTCCGTTAGGCTCACACATCCCTTTTTGACAAGATGGCTAATAAGTGATGTCACTAAGCACCTCTCCTCCTTTCCTCCTTTCCCAAACGATTCCCTTTTATTCCAACACCAGGGGCCTCCTTCCCCTGACCTCGCGGCAAGGCAGTCCCCCTATCGCAGCCACAGCTCAGACTCACTCGACTACCTGTCAGGCCTAATGCCCAAGGCCCTGTCGCCCACCCCGTACGTTCCTAGTGGAGCCGGCGCCACAGCTGGTGCGGTCGGCGGGCCGAGCGTCGTGGCCGTCAGCGGCGTGCCCATTGCCGGCTGCGCGTCGCCCTCCGCCTCCCCGGTGACGGTGTCCGCTCTCAGCCACTACTCGTCATCCACGGCGGGTCTATTGGACGAGCTGCAGATCTGTAGCCTGGACTCACCCGGCGGCTCACCCACACCATCGCCTACGCTCAGCCATGTCTCTGCCTACACATCTACTGCTGGGCCTGACGATGTGCTAACAGCCTCTGTGGCCTCCACTGCTGCAGCAGCATCTGTCACTAACGTAATTATCCAAGCAAGTCACCTCTGTAACACACAGCATCACCAAGAACAAATGGTTTCTGCCCCCCCCCCCCCTCCTCCCCCCTCTTACTCATTTGGATGGCTGAACCGAACCCCCACAAAGTGTGTGATTACTACCTGTTTTTACCTTTCACTAACCATCAAATTCACCCTGCCTGTCAGGCACCAAATTAAATCCAGCCCACTCTGTTCCTTTATCATGTTAATGTGTCTGCACTTGTTGAAACTCTGTCTTTGTGTGCTTGTCTGTGTTCCCTTTTGTTATGCTACTTTTCTCTCAATTGTGTGCGATTGCACCTCCCTTAAGGCCAGTTCATATCAAAAATTCATGATTTGACACCATAAATTGCTCAGTCACACTGCAGTAGTTGCTTTAAGGAGTCTCTGGCTAAACACTGTTGGCATCCCCAAAAAAATCTTGTTCTTCAACAACGCAACATGTGTCAGAACGACTGTCACAGTCCAGCCTGGTCGTCGTTTGCACCTTGGAGGAGATAGAAGAGACTCTGACAGTGTTCTAGCTCTAGATGATAGCATGTAAATGCATGTGCACGTTATGTTCTAAGTTGTACTGGACTAGTTATAAACTAAGTGGTTTCATTGGTGCTGCATTTTCATTCATTTGCGAGAGCAATTAGGTTTGCATCAGCCGTACTAACAGCATCAATGTCACCATTTATTCCAATCGTTGTGATTTGCAACTTCCATCAGTGCATTTATGTGCCAAATTTCCCAATTCCATGTTCTGTTGAGCTACAGATCAACCAACTCGAAGAAAGCCAGTTGATCATGATGTGTCTACATCAGAGATTATTTATCTATTTGTAACACCTAACAAAATAAAGATGTAACTAGTTAATTAGCTGGTTGAAGATTAGGAACAAACAGGCTTTGGTTTTGGTTGATTAGCAGCAGCCTCACAAGCACAGTGAAAGTAGCAATAATTGACCGAATGTCATTGAATTGTACAATTCATTTACCGATGAAGTTCAAGTGTGTCATGTGTACAGCAAACAGAGCCAGCACTTTTCATGCAAATCCTTAACAGGGTCACCACGTCTCCCATGAATCTTTGTTGTGAACACTTGAGCCTTAAACACAAACACAAGGGTTTTTTTTCAGTTCTCTGTCAACTTAAATCATTGCTTTCTGTTGAATGGGAGAGCATTTCTCAGACAAGCCTCCCATTGTTACAATACCACGTCTGCTGTCTTGTTGATGTCAGGATTTTTGTCAACTAATGTATAACGTGGAGATGTTTGTGTTTACCATTACCGTTTTAATCTTTTCTGTCTTGTTTTGAATTGATTCAGGCAGTGACCCTTTCCCTTCACTAACTGATCTCACATTACGCAGTCACACTATGAATCACATCAGATCTAGTAATCCAATCCATATTCATCATTATGATATCAGACATGATTCTTCTCCCACTCGTTCATGTAACAAATGTTCATAGTAGAAGGATGACTAGGGCTGGATTTGTAAAACTGATGATTATGTTGTTGCTATTTGTTGTGAACATCCACATCATTGATCTAACATAATTGTGTTCTTGCTTTGTGGCTTGTTTTTTGTAACTGGTCTGTGCTCTCTGGCTTGTGGGTCACTCTTAGGGCCAGGTCCTCTCTCATGCTATGAATGGAAGCGTTGGCCATCCACAGAGGCCCCTGTCTCCGCCATCCTACCCTCCACCCCCTACCTCACTCCACACAGGGCTGCAGAGACAGAGCAGGAGTTCAGGTGAGTCAACGCTCTTTTGTCCTTTTGTCTGGTACCGGGGGGACTTGGACTTTTGCCAGCAGCTCTTTAACGACGTCACTCCTCAGTGAGACATGCTGAAGCTTTCAAATGGAGGAGACAATGGAAACAACTGCACAGGACTGTAAAGATCCTACATTTGTGTGAAAAGAAATTTTGTGATACACTTACACAGATGCAGTCATCATTTTTTGGGCTTTGCTTATGATTTGTAGCTACTTAAAACCAAACTTCTTTAATTGTCAGTACTAATATACCAACCAAGAGTCACCACACACCTTCTATTGGGCTTTAAAAAGCAGCTAAAACGTTTTTTATTCCTATAAGCACACTTTGAAGTATCTTCTGGTATTTCTTGCTCTGTGTTTCCAGAGGGCAGCGAGTCAGTGACTCGAGAGTCGGTGGTGTCGGGACACACCAGCGTGGGCAGCACTGTGCCCATCGCCCGCTTCTCAGAAGAAGAAAAGAAAGTGTCCGTCATCAAAGCTCCACATTACGAAGGCATCGGCCCCGTGGACGAGTCGGGCATCCCCATCGCCATCCGCACGGTAAGCTCGTCGTATCACGCTAAGTGGCAGACTGCTGCAGTGTGACACAGGAATGTCTTGACCCATTTCTCTCATCCTGATATGTGATCGGGTTCAAGAGAGGGATTACTTTCAGCTGTCAGTAGTTTTGAGCCTCGTATTAAAGACCTGTCTCCATCTCTCGCTGGCTATCTCAGCAGCTCTTTTCCTCTTCTTCTGTGCGCTGGTTAAAAAGAGAAGTTCACCCAAGGTCTTCTCTTCAGTGCCGCAAAGTACTTGCTGATTACTTGTCAAAGTGTGTGAGCCTCTGTGTTATCACTGTTAAAGCTTTCCATGTGTTAACACTTCCAGTGGTTATCCGTGTTTCAAAGCAGACAAACGGAACCACAGAGAGCGAGAAAAAAAGAAAGGTGGAGAAATGAGAGACACGCAATTAAATGAAGGAGAAAAGCTGAAAAGGCAAATGAGCAGAGAGAAGAAAAACAGATGCTTCTTGTTGTGAGCGGGCAAACATTTTTGTGGGCCCTCTATGTGGTAACCGTGGAGAGGGAAGCGGTAATTGGCCCGTCTCCTGGCTGTGCCAATGCTACATGCACTGTCACACTCTTTCACTGTGGAGCCGAACTGCCCTTTTCTCTGACCAGAATCCCGGCACAGTGTTTAGTGCTACTGAATAAAGAAAGGATTAAGTCTCTCTGCCATTTGATAGCTTTTTTTCATGTGCCTGTTAGATCTATGCTGTTCGCACAAAGGCCAGCACATCAGGGTCTCCTCTGGATTTTTCAGGCATAGCAACAACATCGACTTTGTAGTCTCCACCTGTGTGAAGCAAAATGTAACCAAGTGAAAAGAAAATATCACTTTAATTTACAATGTTCGCTTGATTTATTTGCTTCATTCACATTTGCAGGTTTAAATGCTTAAAAGAGAATTCTTTTATACATTCCACATTTTATTCATGCTGAACATCACGTCTTTTGAAATGTTATGATACAACACTGAGCAATTATGCACATACATAAACGCAATCAGTCTTGATTGCTTTAAACTTCACTTTTTTTTCTGTGACAAATTTAGATACAACTTTGTCTGGAGATATCAGATACCACTGTATAATTTTGTTAGCATTACAGGGTGTCTCTACTTTCAAGAAATGAATCTCCCACAATAAATAATGTACTTATGTTTGGGGAAAAAGAGCTTCAGCGCGTCAATTGTCCGTTCAGGATTGTGTTTTTCCCGCTCCACTCGGGAAAAACTTCAACGACCCACTTTATGTCACATTTCACACCACATTAATTTTTACGGTTACCTCTCTGTCTCGCCACAGACAGTGGATCGGCCCAAGGACTGGTACAAAACCATGTTCAAACAGATTCACAAAGTCCACAAAGCAGGTAAGTCTGCATCGACACACTCTGAAAGTCCAAAGGGTCCAATTCTGTGCTGTGAGTTGACCGTCAGACGGAATGGGTCATCTATGCATGCTGTTTATACGCGTGTGTGTATCTTTGTGTGTCTGTGCATGCTAGTTCTCGTTAAACCAGAGGACCCAAACAACCTCTGAGCCAGAACTCATTAGATGCGAGCAAAAGAATCCGGAGAGGAGGAGGAATAGAGAGGAACCTCTAATAGATACAGAGTGTCCTGGGAAATCTGCTCTAATTTTGTGGGCTTGACAGAATCTCACAAACAGTACAAAGCTTGTTTGTTCTAAACTGCTCAAGCTTTTTTTTTCACTCTAGCTCATTCAAAACACACACACACACTTCCACATGCACAAACAAAATTCTCAATTGCACCGTATGCCTTAAAATCATCTGAAGCTTTGTGATGGTGTTGACACAGGATTCCCTGGCTGCGATAATTCCAATTCTCCAGTAGATGAGGTTTTTTTTCTCCTGCAGAGGTGAAACGTAGCTCCAAAAAGTATGTTGTCTCCTCTTGTGCTGCTCTGACCAAGGCCAGGGAGGAGACCGCTCCAAGGCCAGAACCAGACCCGTGTTAATCCTCCAGTCAATCAAACACTTACGATAAAATGTGGAAAAAATGCAAACCATTTGTACTCCTCAAATATATCTGAAAGAGCCACATTCCCATCAACACACCCACACAATCCTAAGCAGGACTCTTTCCTTTTTAAGCGTTGATAACAGTTCATCCGGGTCTCAACAGTGTTGCGGTGTAACTGCAATTAAATACAACTGCGTTTTTGGTCTCTGTATTAGGATTATCTAGGAGATTCAGTCCAACCCGTTCCTGGTTATGATGCGTCATCTCGCCACGCTCAGTTAATCCCCCTGTGGTGATAGAGAAATGAGCTTTGGATCATTAGAAGTCATGGCCGACGTGTCCTCCCGGGATGCCTGTCGAATTTAGACATGAGTCAGTCATCACCTGCAACAGAAGCAAGAAGCCTTCGAAACGATCGCTGTGATGACGTGAGCAGAGAAATCAAACTAGTCCAAAACAATTATTGATATTCTATGAAGGGATATCAGGATGAGACGGATAAATGTTCAAGATGATCCCTCATCCTCACACCTCCTAAACAAACCTATTGGACCATCATTTTGTCTCTAAAGAGTTGAGTTTGTGGATGGACAGTGATGTTGCTCTCATAAGAAATGATCACATTTTTTTGTCGCTTCTTTTTTTACAAGTTGAGCAAAAGATGTTGTTTTGAGAATGAAATCGCAGTCTTTAACTCGATGCAATACTCAGTGTTTGTGCCTTTATTTTTCTAGATGATGACTATTCTGATACGTACAATGCAACATACGCATTCATTAATAACGGTGAGAGCTGCTTGTTATGTCACAAATTTTGTTTTGGACACTTCTAATGTTCGCTTTCAACACGAACAACTCTGACTCGACTTGTCCTCGTTATTTCAACTCCTTCCTCCGTCTTCTCAACAGCAACAGCAGACGAGTACACCCTGTCACCCAGCGCCACCATGGCTCACCCTGCTCCGCGCACACACACGTACAGGCCTCTATCCAAGAGCCCCTCGGACAACGGAGGGCATCTGGGGCCTCGGGAGCCTTCGCCGTCACCCGTACCCCCACCACCTCCACCCATGCCATCTCTGCTCCAGCTGAGGGCCAGAGACAGTGACCGCGACAAATCAGACATGTAAGACAAATGTCCTCGTCCTCCACCTCGTAGGAAGTCTTCATCGGCACGAGTGACACAAAATGAAACACGCCTGAATCGCTGCATTGACTTTTGGGTGATTATCCTTAATTTACACTATGTGGCTGGTTTTTTTTGTGGTGTCTTGCCTCAGGAATGAATGGGGTCCTCCGGACCGCAAAGTCGACACAAGAAAGTACCGAGCAGAGCCGAAGAGTATTTTCGAGTACGAGCCTGGAAAGTCCTCTATTCTGGAGCATGAAAGACCAGTGAGTATTTGTAGTCCTCTCATTTTCCTTGTATATGCCGGTAAAAAGTGGTTATTTGGCTTATTGCACACTTGCTTCTTGAGGAACTATTCTGTTAATTTGAAAGGGAGCAGAGCTTGTTTAAACAATAGCAGGATATTCTCATGCTGCTCAGATTCACTTTGGAATTCCATCCTCAAAATGTGTGAGGAGATGCAGGACAGTACTGAACATCACGAAAAGGTAGATTCAGGAATGTTACGGTGAAGACGCTGGAAAGCCACATGGATGGTTAAAGCAAGAAAACAGTCACAAAACCGGTACCTTTTTTTGCTCGCCAGTCCACTCGATGTACGTCTGTGATTATATGGAGGGCTCTTGCGTGGCTCTCCTTCCATCAGGGACAAAGCGTGGGCAGTAAAAAGCAAGTATTTCCAACGTTGCATCCTCTTGTACTGGCTGTTAAATCCTGTGTGGGGTGAAGGACAAAGCAGACAGCAGAGAAAATTACCATGTAGAGAGGCGGGGGGGAAAAAAGATAATGGATATGAGGACAGATGAGAAGCTTTTTCAGAAGAGAACGAAGGAAAAGCCTTTTGTGAAGCCCCTGCAGATGTTTTAGTGTGATGGCTGCAAAAAGCAGCACCGGGGCAATAATGCATGAGTCAGATCCTCTTTAACAGAGTCGATAAAGCCAGAGATCTGTGAGAAGTGATGCTGTCTGATGGTTTGTTTGTTCACTACTTTTTCCCTCCATCCTTCAAAGAAAAAGGTGCCACCCTCAACATTATTATCTCTGATGAGTCGTCGCCATACGGGCAATTAGGTTCCATAAAAAAACATTATTATCTCACCTTTTAAAACTACAGCTTTTTTATATGTGTGTGATTGGCAGCCTCCGCTGCAGGCTTCACCTCAGTTGCAGAGTGAGTCATCCCACCCAGAGCTGAAATCGCTTTTTTTTTAGCGAGGGAAATATAACACAACAACACCTACAACACATATCCTGGCAGTGCTTCAGTTGGCATGAGAGCTCCATTTTTTTCATGTGGGAATAGGGTTAGAAAGAGCAGACAGAGTAGTAAAGCAAGAGCTGTTTTGTCTGCGCAGTGAAAGTAGCAGCAAATTGAAGAAGCCTTTTCGATATGCGAGAGATTAAAAGAAAAAAAAGACGTTATTCTTGTTCTTCCAAAAGCAAAAAGTAGATGATTAGCTCTTCTCACAGCAGCAGGAAGTGTTTTACCCTACATGGCACTGATGTGCTTTACAGACTGCTCTGTCGTAAAAAATACATTTTTATGACATAAGGAGAGGACAGGGTGCTATTATCGATCACGTGACAGATAACGCTGCGCTCTGGCGTTCCATGTGATGCCTCCAATATATGACACCTTGTTGAGTAGTCTCAGCTATCATGCTTCTCAGCATTCGGTGCAAAAGAAAAACCCAAGTGTAGAAAAAAAACTGAGTCCTGAAAGACAATCTGGAAAACAGTGTATATGTCACAGCAAGCCAGGTTGATCCATGCAGCACCGATGAGCGCTAAAGCAAATTGATGAGCTTGTTATAAGATACAAAGATCAGAAACATTACACAGATAAGACAGCAGTGAAAAAAGCACTTGCTGCTGCTGTTGTGATATCTCTTGTAAAAATAAAAAATCTGCCACTTTCAAATCAGAGGCTTTCAAATCTTTCTGGACCAGTGAGAGCGTCTCATGGTTTTCCTGCAGAATGCAATTTTGATTTTGTCAGGAGTTTTGCGAAGCTCCGCTGTGGAGGTCTGTTGCTCCTCCAAAGGGCTTTGCTGACCGAAGGTTGAGACCCTCTCATGCTTATCATGGCTGTCTGTCTGTGATGCCGTACTTTCACCAGTGTACACGAGAGGTGAAATTTGAAGCATAATTGAGTTCATCACTTTTGGTTCTCTTGAATGAGTCTGAATCTTCACCCTGGTTCATCCTGTGCCCGTCTCCCTGTGCCACCTGTGCCCATTCCTAACCATGAGGTTCATGTCTCTCTCTTTGTATGTGAACTCCTCTCCACACCTCCTTCTCTTGTTTCTGTCGCTTCTCTCTCTCTCTCTCTCTCTCTCTCTCTCTCTCTCTCTCTCTCTCTACCTCTCTCTCTCTTTCTCTCATCCTCTCTCTTCCTCTCTCTCTGCTGCTGTCATGCTTTCCCAGACCTATGATGACATAGATTTAGAGAACGAGCCTTGGTATAAGTTCTTTTCCGAGCTGGAGTTTGGGCGGCCGGTAAGTCAGGGCCTAGCTAGTCCCTCAACCACAACTCTGGCGTAGCCACACACCCACTTTCTCCACCCCACCCAGGACTTTTTTTTTTCAAGTGTCTCCCAATGTTAGACTGGGTGGGGCTAGTTGTTTGGGCATGTGGTATTTGTTTGGTGCTGTGACCCCCTCCTACTACACACAAACCCTTGTGACAGGCTTTGATTTGTCCTCTGTGTTGCTGGGTTATTTTTTGGTTTGGTGGCTAGCAGGCAGTAAAATGTTCACACACACAAACCGGACACATTTTATTTAGGAGTCATTTTCAGCATCTATGAAAAAATGAGGAGGGAATGTGGTAAAAGGCAGCGTGATTAGGAGTGTTAAGGCTGGCTAAACTGCACACTACATTTACCCAATCTTTCTATAACATCAGAAAAGTAGAAAGATGCTTTGACTGGTCACACAAACAATATTTAACTCTAGAAATATGAGAAAAACACACAAGGCTAAAACGGGCACTTTCATTAAACATGTTTTGTACATATTATCATGAATCACTTCATCTGCCTTTTTTTAATTTAGCCTGTCCACTCATTCGATCATTTATTCTTGCCTGCTAGTATTTTTTATCACCACGTTGGGGAGTGAGAAATGCTCTGCGTGTCTGTAAGCTTAATGCTTTACTGCTCTCTGCTGGATGTAGCTGGTAACGACATCCCAGTGGCTCAGGGCAGCCAATGCCTTCAGCCACAGTGGTGGGATCAAGTTACTCCACGCTGACTGATTTACAATGTCATCCGGACACACGTCTGTCCGTGCATGACATCGAGTGATGACTTGATGGGCTTATTTGAAATGTTGAAGTGAAGATGTCACATACTGAGCTGACACGTCACGTTCAGTGGTATTGAGATTTTCACCTGCGAAAATGTTTCACTCAATAAGCTCAGAGTGTGGACGGTTTCCCAACATGCACTGACTGCTCCAACTCGGGTAGAAGCTCCCGGTATGTTTAGAGACTGAGTGTTTAAAGGGGTTAAAAAGTCTTGAGAAGTTTTCATTGATTCATTGTATGAGTGCGTCTGCAACTGTAACAAGGCACAATGTCACAGCATTAGATCGAACTACGTGTCGCACTCCCAAATAAACACAACACAACACCACAGCTTGTGCTTCACTTAGCTTTCTGCTCACAGCTTGTTCTTACACCCTGCATGTGTGTGTGGTTCGTATGTGGGTGTGATTGTTCGTGTGTGTGGTACAAACGTCTGTTTATGAAGCTTGTTTGATTTTACCAAGTGATGACAGTTTTAGGAATGTTCCTGAAATCTGTAAAGAAATACAGAAATAAAGTTAGTAATTGTGTGTGTGTGTGTGTGTGTGTGTGTGTGTGTGTGTGTGTGTGTGTGTGTGTGTGT
>JAUESE010000085.1:11860409-11872057 GCA_032274725.1 Malacoctenus triangulatus
TCATATAGTTGTCGTTACTGTCACAGAAATCTCACAGCCCACCTTCAGTACTTTCATTGCCCATCAGGGGGACGCAGTCCACACTTTGGACTCGCCTGTCTCCACTTGTTCACATGCAATTTATCGACCAGCAGTAACCCAGTGATACACTCTGAACGACGAAACACTACGAATTACCGTCCCAGATGTTCCTATCGGATAATACCAAGACAGATGATCAAAGACACCTGAATGCTTTTCCTTCAGTCACTTTTGCTGTTGTTGATAGTTTATTGACAGTGAAGAACTTCCATAATATTCTACGTCATGTCTCAGCTTTCTCACGGGGAGCTGACACTCAGGAGATTTTCCTGCTCTGCCTCCTTTACTTGATCTGACCTGCGTCACAGAGTTTGGCTTCAGTTCAGTCAACAACAACTTGGCTGCACATGTTCACCTTCGTGGGTAAGCCTGTAACATAGAACCTTTGTGTTCCCAGAAAACAGACCGCAGGAAACAATGACTACATGTCACACATGCTCCGAGTGACCTGTGGGAAGAAAAAGATGGTGGCGTGTAGATCATATGTACACAGAAACGCTTACTGATTGTGAAAGTAAAAATGATGATTATAGTTTGCATTCCTGGTGATGAGAAGTAGTTTAGATCCTCTTTTTCCAGAACTGATATACAACATAAACACACGTCAAAATTTAAACAAACTGCTTTGATAAACTGAGGTTGCAGCCATCACGTCTGTGTTTAAAGGGCCACTAGAAGTAAACTCACAGGACACTGTTACTCTATGTTATTACTTTGTTTTTTTTTGCACATTTTCGATTGTCCACTTCAATGAAATCTTGAGGAAACTGAATCTGGTCAACTGGAATTAGTTTGTGTCTCAGAAGGTATTCGGCCACTTGTCTGAGTGGCTTCATCAGCTCATGCTGCACACCAAAGCACCACTTATTATGGACTTCTTCTGTCCAATATTCTCTTCTTTTATTTTGATATTCTTTGAAATAGGTAGCAAAATAAATAACTCTATCCAAAATAACCCAGCCACCCAAACCCAACCAACCTCTTTGAACTGATCTGAATAAACCCACCCAACAACCTCAAGTAAAACCACCACAACCCAACGAGTCGCTTCTTTCAACAACTCCTCATCAGACCTACTGCACCAGCCCAACTGATCCAACTCACCAAATCAATGTGATCCAACTCAGCCCAACTGAACCAGCCACTCGAACTCAACTCAATCCAAAGTATTAGATAAGGTAATGAACCAGTCCAAAACTAGAGTGAGTGGACGGGTCCAAGTGAAAGCTCAAGAATAGAAATCCTTAAATAAGACTGACCAAAAAAACTGAGGAATTCAATTTGTTGAACAAAAAGAAAAGGTCAGTCAAAGACGAAAAAAGACCACTTAGTCTGATATTAGACTTCTCTGCAAACAACAAAAGTCTAATCAAGTCGATTTATGTATTTCAAGTCAAAAACCTAAAAAAGGTCAACATTTCCTGCTTATTTTTGTCTGATTTCATTTGCAGATTTATTTGGTTTTTCTTCTCTCACACAGAAAATATCTGCCAATGAAACCGTTTGATTTTGCTGTTGAAATAAGCTAAATAGACCTTGAAATGAGCATGAAAATATTTACCTCTTAATTGAATTGCTCTTTTTTTGAATTGACATAAATATAGTTTATTTAACAACGTTTAGTTTTTGGCAGTGATGGGATCCTCAGTTGGTTTTGCATTTGGAAATGTGTATATCTGTGCTGTAAACCACAATGTGAACCTGAGGACAATTCACGTAATCACAGTTCAGTGTTGTGTCTCCAATCCAACTTTGCAAATAGGAGGAACTGTTTGAACCAGCTTGACTGCTGCAGAACCGTCAGTCTCCCACTTATTTCAGCTGAACTGAGGAAAATGGTTACAGCTGAGTCAGTGTTACGGGATAGTGTAATATACGTACTCGAAATGTTGATCCCGGTCGACCATGCCAGATCCGGGAAATGACCACCGTTAGACGTTTGGCACACAGGTTTTCCAAACAAATCTGTGGCATGTTTGCCTACGAACTCCTTATCAACGGCTGACTAAAGGACCTTGGCCATATAAATATCCCGCAGAGTCGCTCGGCTCGTCAGTCCAGGGAGACGAAACCACAGCATGGCTCCATCACTTCTCGCCACAGCAGGAGGCCTTTTGTTGCTTTTCTCCTTCTCATCGGCAGTAAGTCGCCCCGCGTCCGTTTCTCAACGCCAAACAGCTTTCTGAGCGTGTAAAAACGTGTGTTGTTTTTTTTTTCCTCGTCTTGTTTAGCAAACCAGAGGAGACAACATTGTAACATGCAACCAAAATGACGGCTTTGTAAGTAAGCATTCATCAATCGAGGTACTTTAGAGAAACATCTATGAGCATGTCGTGAAAATGCATTTGTTCTCTCTTCTCAGGGGAAATACTGCCCCACAACATGCGGCGTGGCCGACTACCTGCTGAATTATTTGCCCAGAGTGGACAAAGACCTGGACGATATGCTCCAGGACCTGGAAACCGTCGCCAATATGACTCAAGAATCAGAAGACACAATCGTCTACATGAAAGATTCAACCACATCTGCTCAGAAGAGTCAACCAGGTAAAGCTGAAGATTTGATGAAACACCTCAACACTCAATTGTGTAACTTAAATAGTCAGTTGCGAGTATCCACTTCTTTACCTGTTTTAAAACCCTCTGTAAAGCACTTTGGCTGATATTTGCTGCATGTTAAATGATGTTTTATGTAAATAACCTGGACCATCGGGACTCTGGAGTAACTAAATCTGGCTGTTTTTCCGTCTTGTTCAGATGCTCCCTTCAAAAAGTCAACAAGTATGTTGGATGACGTCCTTCGATTTGAAAAGACCATCATTGCACAAGAACAGCAAATATAGTAAGTTCCCAGACTTTGAGTGTTTTGCATTGACGTGATATATACATATACACTGCGTGGGTGATCACTGAAGCACCTTTACTGACAGTGAAAATCCTTCTGACGCACTCAAAAAAGGGATTCAAAGGAGAATGACTCTTTCTTCCTCGACTGAGTTGAACCGGAACCTTCGGCTTTAAGTAAAACGACCCATCAATGACACCGGATGTTGTTGAAATATCATTCGTGATCCATGAAACACCCTTCACAGCTCTGACATGGCGAAGCTCTCCTGGCCATGATAACACCATTAAAAAATGGTTGAATAGCAGCAATGATGAAAAAAGCTGCTTTTTTTTTTTTTTTTGATACTTTGTGAGCCCGGCGCGTACTTGATGGTGACCTCCTTTACCAGCACTGGTGCCGCCCACGCTCTCGGGTCAACGCACCCTGAGCCCCCACCCCCAGCCAATGAGCAGAGATCATGGACTCCTTTGCCACCCACACATTTTTACCCTGTTGACCTGTGCTGACCTCTGCACTTCACAGAGTTGGGTTTTTTTTTTCCCGGAGATTGTTCTCGTTTTTTTGTGTTCTCGTCTGTTTTAGTTGAAAGTCCATGGGCGAAATTATTCCCACATATCTGGCAGCAGTGTCAGTTGCCTGATGTCTGCGTATTAACCCAAGAAGTGTTTATAAGAAGGAGACACTTGACATTCAGCGTATGTTTATTTTTTCCGTCCCTCCAGTGAACTTCAAAATTTAATCTCGTCCAATGAGAGGAGAATGGGAGACCTCAAGCAGCTCTCTGTGCAGCTGCAGCAGAAATGCACTGAGCCCTGCAAAGACACAGTGGAGATTCAACCCATTACTGGAACAGGTAACTGAAAAAAACACATGTGACCCCCCCACCCCCACCCCCATGCTGTTCTGATTTCACAAGCAGCTTCTCATTCTTGCCCCATCTGAGTAACATTTGTCCTTGATGGAGTGTTTACTCAGAGACAGAAATCAATACGCCGCATCAGCGCAGAGCAAACACGTCCACTCTGGACGAAAAAGCTTCGTTAAAACACATTTTCAGTGCTTTTATTGAGCAATAGCAAAATGTTGTTCGAAATATCATTGGACTTCAGATGAACCACCAGCTGCAGATCTTTGATCATAATTCTTGCGCCGGCATTTTGTTTTCTTTCCATCCAATCAGATTGCCAGGATGTCGCAAACAAAGGCGCCACCACCAGTGGACTTTACTATGTGAAGCCAGCGAAAGCAACGGAGCAGTTCCTGGTCTACTGCGAGATCGACAGCTACGGACGCGGCTTCACTGTCCTTCAGAGGGTACGAATCATCTGCACCCTCACAGAAAACTGTACTTTTTACTGTCCTCATTTTCACCCAGTGATTCCTGCAACCACGCCGTGAAATATAAGTATAAATATATAAAAATATATTTTGAATTGGGCTTCCGAGGGTTTTATAAGCATTTTGCTGAAAACTCTGGTTCCTCTCGTGTCCACAGAGACGCGATGGCAGCCTGGACTTCCACAAGAACTGGGTCCAGTACAAGAACGGCTTCGGTTATCTCTCCCCAGACGACACCACCGAGTTCTGGCTCGGAAATGAGAAGATCCATCTGCTGACGACATCCAGCAACATTCCGACCGTGCTGAGGATAGAACTTGTGGACTGGGAGGGCAACAAAAAGTACATGCAGACACACGCCCACGAAAAACAAATTATATAAGAGGGGGGAGGCAGAGGGACCCGCTGACAAAACATGACTGGCAGCAAACATGACCCTGCAGGAGTGCGGTTAACCTCCAAGTGGGACACCAAAAGCCCAGCAGAGGTTGCCTGAAAGCTAACGCGATGCCTCCGTTCCTTTTGTTTTCCACAGGTACGCTGACTACAACATGTTCAGCGTGGGGTCGGAGGCCGACATGTATCGTCTGATGTACGGTTTCTACTTCGGCGGCGACGCAGGAGACGCGTTCGACGGCTTCGACTTCGGCGACGACCCCAGCGACAAGTTCTACACGTCCCACAACGGCATGCAGTTCAGCACCTTCGACAAAGACAACGACAAGTACGACGGCAACTGTGCCCTGCAGGACGGCTCCGGCTGGTGGATGAACAGATGCCACGCTGCTCACCTGAATGGAAAATACTACCAGGGTGAGTCACCAGAGAAGCAGTGTCACAGAAACAATCCATCGTCAATACACGTGAGTCGGTCAGATGCTCAACTGTGCTCTGTTGTGTCGTTCCAGGTGGCCGGTACACCGCAAAGGACGCGGGTGAACACGGCTTCGACAACGGCATCATTTGGGTGACGTGGCACAACCGCTGGTACTCGCTGAAGGAGACCACCATGAAGATCATTCCTCTCACCCGCATCACAGCAGGAGGACAGCAGTCCGGGGCCAAACAGTTCGGCGGGCTTGGAGATGTTTAGGAGGCAGACGGGCCCTTGTTTTCAGCGCCTTCTAGAGCTCCCTGAAAACACCCGCATGGGAAGTTTCTGACTGCGTGATGTGTGTTTTTCTGTGATCTTTGAGGGAGCTCATTGTTCCTGATTTCCTTTCCTACTCACTGCAGTTTTATGCACTAAATAAACATCTTTTCTTTCCTAAATATGTTTGGTCGTGTCTTCATTGGACAACCTTAAGCCTGGAAACACAACAACAACATGTGCTGAGCAGCTGTTTGAATAATCCAAGAGGGCAAAAAAGGAGGGAAGTAGTTTAGATAATAAAGGTCATACCAGGTGCATGCACGAGCGTCTGTGTATAGTTTTCATATAACACAAACCATAAATGAGAACCTGTGTGGAGAGCAAGACAAAAACTGTTAAACGAGAAACTTCCCACAAAACCTGTTTGATACATAATCTTCAAAGGTCAACTCAGTTCTCTGTGTTTGTTTTGTTTCAGTCTGATGTGCATGAAACCTGAAGCCACGTCGTTACATCAAAAATAAAATATTCTCATGAATAGAAGTAACATCACTAAGTATGAAATTAAACATCCTTTTAAAATGCACCACTTGACTTCATAAATGGCCTCTCGCGGAAGCAAGTTAAAATCCTGAGTGGCGAAGTCTGGCTTTAAAAGTAAGCAAACATTCAAGAGATGTTTTTCCTTGAAACCAAGTGAGCACTTTCACACACAGCAGATGTATCACCAGACCGATGACGCCACAAGACACCAGCTGTCTGACCAAAAATCGATCAACCTCGTCCTCCAACTGTGGGTGTGAAATGTTAAAATAATCCCTCATGTATTGCTCTCTGTGGGGCGTTCACAAAAAAAACCTCCGAAACTTTGCCTCAGTATTCACCCACCAGAAAACATCACTGAAAGGCCGTTTTCCTTCCTGTATGAACTGAAAAAATACAATCAAGTTACTTCAACTACAAGTTCCTTCTGTCGACTATTTTCCTTTGAACTGAAGGTTAAATACTTCTTATTGAGTTTTCAGTCCCACGAATTGAGCTCATCTGATTTGTCAAGCAGGGAATAGACAACAGTCATTTTCCTCACCAATGGTCCGTTCAACATCATGATTTCTAATCATGATAGATTTTTGCTTTCCCCTTTGACGACCTTGAGGTTACACGTTGCAGTTCATCTGAGGTCGTGTCAGGATGAGGTCTGATCAGGATCTGATCAGGATGCTCCTCGGTCTCCTCCCACTGGAGCAGCAGCAGACACAGCCAACTGGTAGGAGGCCGCGGTGTTGGCCCGGGACAGGCTGGACACATCACGTCCGCAGGCTGGTGCGGGTGCTGCTCGGGGTCACCCAGAGGAGCAAGAGGGGGCTGCGGTAGACAGATGTTTCGTGTCCTCTGCTCTCCACAGTCACCGCCATGGAGCCGCCCAGAGGGACTGTGCGGTCAGACTTTCTGTATTTTTCAGGACACCAAAGTCATCTGTGTCCAAGTTCTAGCAGCAGCGCAATCAGAACATCGTGTTTGCCGTGTTTATTTTGATCTCCTCTTCTTGTGTTTACACAGTAGTTTATTGACTTTGCATCACCCCCGGTTGTTCTCGTCTCTGTGCATCATCAGCCTTCGGGCTGGTCAGTGAAGAGTTCAAATTCCACCCGGCGCATTGTTGACATATTGTTTGCATCATAAACAGATTTGTGTGTGTGTGTGTGTGTGTGTGTGTGTGTGTGTGTGTGTGTGTTCTCCCAATCCCAAGTAGAGCTTCACCCAATCAACTCGTAGAAAACGCTGGAAATCTTCAATTAAGCCACATTCTTCTCTAATAGGCACGGTGGTTCTATTTATTCCCATGTCAGGAAGCTGCCAAAAGTATTTTACAAAATCTCACTCTAAGCATCCAGACAAATTCTTTCCAAGCTGAGTTACTTAATGGTTCATGGCAAACCTTCCGCTGCTGTGGCATGAGCCGAGGCTCCGACACTTCTCTCAGCTACTACAAAATACTGCTGCCTGAAGTGCTGCCAGGGCCACGAGATCCACCGTGTCAGTCGCTACATTGTACGAGTTCCTAAACTGGCGGCCGGTAAAACATCAGGTCGATTTCGAAAAGCGCACCATCACCTTTAAGGCCTCGGATGACTCCGCTCGTGACTCAGCGAAGCTCACATGTTTTGTTCCCTCTTGCCCAAAGAGATCGGTGAAGGAAACGCGGTTACACTGAGGTCACGTCCGGTGAGTCACACTCCCAAATATTGAAACTCTGCAGACACCAGACACACTGACACCATTAAACCTGTGACACCCTGCAACATTTGGAAGAGCAAATAAATTACTGTGTATTCCAGAAAGGTTTATCTATTAATCGTGGGTTATTTTATTTGATTGTTTGATTGAAATTAATTTTATTTATTAAGTTTAATCATAATACAATTTGACTGATTTCATTCTATTGAGTTTATTCAATTGGATTTTTTTTTCAATTTTATCATTTTTTATCCATTTTTTGATTTGTTTCAGATTTCATTTCATTTAATATTCTTTCACTTTTTGTTATATTTTACATTCATTTGTGAATAGATTAAAAAGCAAACAAAAACTTTGTATAAAATCATATCATGTATTAGATATCATATATTTTTTGTTCAAATTTATGCAAGAAAGCTAAAAAAATAGATATGTAAAGTGGTTCACTCAGGCTGAGTACTTTATTTTGTTATATACTGTATCCTTACTCAGTTTGAACTTGACAATGAGTGTTAAACTCTTTTAATTTACTCAATCCTAATTCACTTGTTGCATTCTGTGATTTATAGTTTACTGTGCTCACATTCGAATCATCTCCATCTTTCTCAAACCTTCCAATATGTTTTTGTTTTCTTCTCCAACTGATGCTGTCAATCTGAACTGAGCTTTGTTCTTCATTGTTCTTGTTCCCAGACTCCCATCCCTCCTTTCCTCCGACAGGTCCCCCCCAACTCATCTCACACTTGTTTTTGACATTGACCAAAGCTGCCAGGAGAGTGACGATCACTCCATCTCACCCACACATGGCACCAGCAACGTTCATGAGTCACCGAGTCACAATCAATGTTCCCTGTTAGGCAAACACAGCCTGGTACAAAAGGTGGGACAGCCAAAACTTTAGTGACTTCTACCCTCTACTTACAAACAATCAGATTCATCACTGTTTCGGTGTATTCAATCAAATCTATTGTATGTAAATACATACAAGTTGCTAAATACTTTTAGTCATAAAACCAGTTTAATGTAATTGGACTTTGAATTCAACCAGTTTTCAATGGAAGTAAAACAGCCGTCAGTGTTTTAAAGAAGTCCAAACAGTCTTTATTTCTTTGCAGCCCAAAAAAATTTAATAAGGTAAAACTGCTGACTGCTGTACCACCTATTGGTACTCTAGGAAAACTGGTTGTCTGTTACTCTAAACATACAACTAAAACCAAACAATACTGATGACATTATTTATGGTGTTGCCCCTTATCTGTTTGTCATCATCCTTTTTTTAATGCTACAACTTCCTTTGAGGCTTCCAAACTATTATTCCTGTTGCTAAATATTTTGTTCTAAAATTTTGTAAGTTTTTAAACACTTTCCTTTGTCATACAAAATTTCTCCTTGTGTATTTCTAAATGTTTGCTATTTTCTGAGTTATTTCACCTCATAAACACAGCTACAATATTGGTATTTTTGTCAGACATGCGGTGAAAAAAAAAGCAAACCCGTTTGACCTGGGTCCGGCTCCTTACACCTCCAGGCCTGTAGGGGGCGGTGAAGATTTGTCCCGTGACGCTCCTGGCCTGTTTATTTCCGGGGTATCTGCTCGTCGGTGTGTCGCGGCGGTCATGCCTCGGCGTTTGTGAAAATATTGATCTGAGAACAGCGATTTCCACGGAAAACAGCGAAAAAAATTGCTAGTTTGGATATCAAACTAGCCATTTCATCACCACAATGACTGAGGTAAACATTTGTGGTCTCTTTTGTTTGTTTGTTCGCTCCCGCTGAAATTCTCCCGATGAACACATTCATTGTGGGACGCGTCTATTTCCTGAAACAGTTTACGTTTGTTCTTGTATGTTCAGCAGATGGTTTGAGTAACTTTTACTCGGTGTCGCTGTGGATGATTCAGTGTGTGTATTCTCGTGGTTCACAGGATGTACAGAAGCACTCGGTCCACACGCTGGTCTTCAGATCCCTGAAAAGGACTCATGACATGTTTGTATCGGACCACGCAAAGGCCGTTTCACTGGACGATGAAAGGTAACGACCTGGCAACATTAAATCACACCTGAAGCTGAACACTGCAAAACTTTGACTTCACTCTCAGTAAATCACGTTCATGGCTGAGGACTGTGTGTGTTTGCTGTAAGATATCAGAATGTGATGGACAAAGCTTCACTAATTTGTCATTGATAAATCGTTAAAGTGTGACTGAGCTGCTGTAAAGTGATTTCCATTACATTGCACTAACACATTTGGCTAATCAGATGAAGCTGATCAGTTTTAAATGCCTGCTTCCTATGTATAAACTTGGGAGGTTAGTGAGCTTCGTGATTGCAGAAGAGGAGAAGACAAGTGAGAAAAGTGTGAAGAAAGCAGCATGTGACTACGTTTAAATCCAAAGCAAATGCATACAACCATCAGATACTGATTGATCATGTGCAGTAGTCCTGTTCACACAGCTAATGTTTCAAACATTGAAAAAACAACACATTCAGAAGCTTCATTTTCAGTTGATTGATGATGCTAAAAGTCTGTCTCCCGATAAAACATCAGTTCGAGTGAGCGTGTGAGAGATTCCATAGAATAATCCAGGATGTGTTTTGTGTTTTTTGCAGCCACAAGCTGAAGATGGGCGTGAAGCTAAAAACAGACTACAATGCTGTTCTCCACATGCCCGTCCTGAAGGAAGTGAGGGACCGAGCCTCACAGCTTCCAGCTCACCTGCAGGGGAGCGGCAGCTACGCACTGCCTGGTGAGGAAGCACAACGCCTCAGTGATCGAACAAGAGGGGCGTCAGTAAACTTTATATTCGTTTGATCTTCAACACTTTTGTCTGTTTCAGGTGATGATCCGGAGTACCTGATCGCTGGGACACACGCCTACCCCTCTGGACCTGGTGAGTGCACAGTGTTGTCACAGAGTTTAAATCCACCACCGAGCCAAGTCTGCGTTGTTCCAGTGTTTTTCTCACAGCTGTGTAACTCAACAGGAGTGGCGTTGACTGCAGACACGAAGATGCACAGAAATCCCAGCGAGGGCGGCATCCATTCCATGGCGTTGGCTCTACCGCCCTCACAAGCAAGGTGAAAACACTGCAAGAGCACGCAGTGTGAAACATACACAGCATAATGATACTGCTAAAGATGATCAGAATTACACTTAACATCCACATGCAAACCAAGTGTGTTGTGGTTGGCTACTTTAGGCAGGAAGCCAGCCGCACTGCCGCCAGTGTTGCAGAGATCCATCGACACGTCGGAGGAGCCGAAAGAATTCACCCTCCGTCGTCCGCAGTGGTAGGCAGCTGAGCCTTTTTTAAGTTGTGTTTATCTTCCTGTCTGACTGAAGAGTCATTAAATAAATGCTGACATTGTTTTGATTGCAGTCACTTCTGGAGGGAGGAGCCACCAGAAACTCTGCGCTGGCCCGGCGAGCTCCGACGATGCCCAAACCTCAGTGGCACCCGCCATGGAAACTGTTCCGGGTAACTCCACCTTTATCTGTCACCTTTGTTTCTCTACCTGCAGTTGTGTGGAGCCTTCATTTGAAGTTTTTCATGGTGTTTCCATCTGACAGGTCATCAGTGGTCACCTCGGCTGGGTGAGGTCCATCGCCGTGGAGCCCGGGAACCAGTGGTTTGTCACCGGGTCTGCTGACCGAACTATCAAGGTGACAGGACTTTATAGTGGAATAAAGACTTTGAAGGTTTTTCGCCTCTAGGTGTCGCTTTTTGGTCACTGCGTCTGTTTGTTCTGACAGATCTGGGATCTGGCGAGCGGTAAGCTGAAGCTCTCTCTGACCGGACACATCAGCACGGTGCGAGGTGTCGCAGTGAGCAGCCGCAGCCCCTACCTCTTCTCCTGCGGGGAGGACAAGCAGGTGAAATGCTGGGATCTGGAGTACAACAAGGTAAAGTCCACGTCTGGACGTCAGACCCTCGTGTCCTGCGACGCAAACCTCCTTCGAGGAAGTTTCCTGACCATTTTCTGTCTTTCTTCTAGGTGATCAGGCACTATCACGGACACCTCAGTGCTGTGTACGACCTGGACCTTCATCC
>JAUESE010000085.1:12182104-12192925 GCA_032274725.1 Malacoctenus triangulatus
ACACACACACACACACACACACACCCACACACACACACACACACACACACACACACACACACACACACACACACACAGTGTGTGCGTTCGCTCCCAGGCCTTACGGAGGATTGTCACCCAGACCGCGGCCTTCGTACTGGAGCACCATGTCGGTGCCGTAGATGTTGAGCAGCTTGTACGGGTTCACAGACACGAGGATGCTGCCGATGTATGTCTGAAAGGAGGGAGGCGAAGAGAAGGAGGAAGGAATGAGAAGATGAAGAGTAAATGAGTGCATCAGCCCGGTGAATGTCCATGACATTTGAGTATATTGGCTGCCTGATTTGAATTTCAGAAATTACGTACATATACAAGCTCCTGGTCAAAGCGCTTCTTCAGGTTCATCAGGACTGTGGTCTCATTCAGCTCACTGAAATTAAACACAGAGGGAATTATTACACAAGCACTGAGCACATATTGTCACAGTGGAGATCTACTCCCACACTCACTTTGACTCTCACTTTGACATCCAGCAGTAATTACTTTCCAAAGGCAATCAAGAGCTTTTGGGTTGCCTAAAAACTTCAGCTGAATTATCTAACATGGGAGTTTCCCCAACCATGTGAAGCGATGAAAGCTCAATATTGTTACTGTTGGCTGAAAGGCTGGTATACTTAGCACACATAATGATAGTGTGCTACAGAAACAAACAAAGGTCTGTGACATGAGTGTAACAAGACTGTCTGATAATACTAGAGCGTACTTACGGGAGTTGTGTCATGTCCTCCATTCCCTCTGCCCAGCGCTTAACCCTATGGCCTGTTGTGGGCATGCTCAGAACAGCGAAGATCTGGACACAAGTATAATCATATGTAATTAGCCCAAAGCTGTCAAATTACACTGTCAAAGCTCAAGGCCTCTTGTCCAGCAATGCAGCAGAGCGAGTGTTAAAGAAGCAGAAATTCAGATTTGCTTGTTTCTGAGCTCTACAGGGAGAGGATTTTGTGGGCCAGTCAGCCGGAAAGTTTCACAGTGATTTATTGAATTATGTCCATGTCAAATTTGTGGTATCCTACTTTATGTTGTGTTACTTTTTTTAAAAAAAAAAAAAAGGGGGCTTTAATCCGCTCAAAAATAAGCAAAGACTATTTCCTAATAATGTAAAAGCTTTGGATACCTTGTCATACCAGCTTTGACCTGGCCTTTTTTCTCTGTCAGGAGTCCAGTCTGGGTCCTGAGGCTGCCCGTCAACAACTCGAGGTCTTGATATATACCCCTCCATCACCCCATCCTCTCTGTACATAGACCACTTTGTCAAGTTCTGAACCGTCCCGTGTGGTAAAACCCTCTCTGCCGCCCAAAAGTCTTCCCCTCCTTCGCCTCCTCCTTGGGCATTCCTGGCCCAGTGGCCTGAGCGTGGCCCGTATGGAGGAATCACAGCGTAGCGATTATCTTCACCCTGCAGTCCTGTTGGCACTGTGTATGAGGCGTAACGAAGCTGCTGATTTTGGATGGCATCAGACAGGCTGGGATTGTGGAAGCGACGTGTAAGAAGAGACTTTTCTGGAAGCCTGTGAAAAACAAGGAGTAGTTCATTTGGACAGGTTTGTAACATAAATGGTACTCTACATTTCAGCTGTTGATTTCTGTGATTTCCTAATATTTAATACTTTGCATAAATTCTGTACAAATGACTCAAATCATTTATCCTACTGTCAAGCAAAAGTTTTTTTTCATACTTATAGTGAACACCACGCAGGTCGTCATTCTGGAGTGCAGCTGCAAGGTTGGGAGGGGTGGGTTTAGGTGCCCCTGACAGTGCAGAGTTGTCTGACAGATTATATAGGCGTGCAGATCGAAGTCCCTGGTTTTGCCTAAGAGCAGCTGCAAGGTTTGGAGTGGAGGGCTTCTGGCCTGGGATGACCAGGGTCCCGTCTGCAAGCTGGTAGGATGCATTGCGAAGGTTCTCATTCAGAAGGGCCTGCAGGTGATGGAAGGATGACATCAATTAGTATTTGAAGACAATTTTTCCATGATGCAGTCAGCTGCTCAGCACGTAAAAACTGAACAAACAACAAATATGTGCTGAGTCACAATATAATTGAAACAATTAAAAAAAAATACAGACTTTCGACAGGTCAGGGCCAACGGGTTTCCGTGGGTCAATGATAATAGTTCCATCTGGCAGAGTGTAAGAAGCTTCCTTCAGGTAGGGATTTTGCAGTGCTGCTGAAAGCGTTGGGGTCTTTGGTTTTCTTGGGTCCACAATGATAGTACCATCAGGGAGAGTGTATGAAGCTCCTTTTAAAGCTGGGTTATTCAGAGCCTAAATATCACAAATATATCAGCTTTCAGTTAAAGCAGCAGCAAGCAAATGTGAATTAATGTTGAGTGACTCACAGCAGACACTTGGAACACAAAATAGTATAAGTGATATTTGAGTAATATAATGCATAGTTTTTTCTACAATTTGTCACTTGTATAGATGTCTTATTATATCATGAGGGTTGGGGAAATGCAAAAACACAAATTAAGAGGCGAGATGAAAACACCAAAGATTAAAAAACAATGGTTAGGAGAAATCTAACCTTTGCCAGGTTAGGTGAAATGGGTACATTGGGGTCTTGAACTCCTTCTGGCAGTGTGTAAGCAGCATTCCTTAGAGCAGGGTTTTGAAGTGCATTGGCTAGGCTTGGGGAGACGGGTTTTCTTGGATCAATGATGATTGTGCCATCTGGCAGGGTGTATGATGCACTTTTCAGGTAAGGGTTCTGTAGTGCTGCTGCAAGGTTTGGGGATTTTGGCCGTTTTGGGTCGATCACGATTGTCCCATCGGGGAGTGAGTAAGAGGCTTCACGCAGGACAGGGTTGTTAAGAGCTTTTGCCAGGTTTGGAGAAATGGGTTGCTGAAAATGACAACATGGAAACACGTTAGGACAAGAATCATGGTTTCACTGAAAGGACATTTTGTGCAAAGTTCATTCAAAGTAAAGGACAATAAGTCACTTACTTGCTGTCTGGGGTCAATAATGGTGCCATCAGGTAGGGTATAGGATGCACTCCTGAGATCCTGGTTCTTCAAAGCTCTTGAAAGGTTTGGAGACATTGGCTGACGGGGGTCCTAAAGGAGTATGTGGAGAGTATAAAACAAAAGAATCTGTTGTTATTGCACAAATGGACATGCACAAACACAACAAATTAGAATGATATTTTGGTACACGGAATTTTTACCTACCCTGATAACTGATCCATCAGGCAGAGTATATGAGGCCCCACGAATTTGCTGGTTTTGCAGTGCACTACCAAGCATTGGAGAGGTACGTGGATCTGCATACGGTGACACCAAAGTTCCATCTGGCAGCCGATATGAAGCCTGCATCAGCTGTTGATTTTGCAAGGCACTCCCCAGCATTGGGGAAGTGGGAGCTGGGGGTCCATATGGGGACCTTCTGAGTTGCACAGGTGTCCTATAAGATGCTTGTCGGAGGTTGGGATTCTGCTGAAGTGCACTGTGGAGCTGAGGCCCAGCTGGTGCATAGGGGTTACGCCGTTGCATCATGGGAGATCTAAAAGTGGAGACGTTCTGCAAACCTGATCGGTTCTGCAGTGCATCGTGAAGCAGAGGTGGTGGACCAGGCTCCATGATATAGTCATAAGGAGTAACAACAGTTGGTCCATATGGTGAACGCAAATGTGGAGTCTGGTAAGAAGCTACACCTCTTAGCGCTGGTCCGTGTCTCATAGCTCCAGAGAGCATTGGAGATGAAGGTACAGACTGGGCATATGGAGACTGAGGTCTCTGTAGTGGAGACACATAAGATGCCTCTCTCACTGCTTGATTTTGCAGGGCTCCAGAGAGCAAAGGAGAAGAAGGGGCCATCGGCTGTTCATAAGGTGACATTGGCCTTTGTAATGGGGAAGCATAGGATGCATCTCGAATTGCTTGATTTTGCAAAGCCCCAGACAGTACAGGAGATGATGGAGCCATAGGCTGTTCATAAGGTGAAACTGGTCTTTGCAGTGGGGAAATATAAGAAGCATCTCGAATAAGCTGGTTCTGCATGGCACCAGATAAAGAGGGGGATAAGGGAACATAGGGGTCAACTAGTTCAGGAGCCATCTCATCCATGCCTACCATTTGGGCTGCTGCTGGTCCAAGTGGGGAAGTAAAAGATGCTTGTCGGATAACTCTGTTTTGTAAAGCACCAGATAACATTGGAGATGAAGGCATGATCACCTGTTGTGATTGATCAAAGTAAGGATCTGCATAGGATTCAGGCATGTATGCTTCCTGGGCATAAGCAGGTGAATGTACACCACGAGGGGGCAGAATAGGCGAGGAGCGAAGAGAAAGGTTTGGGGAAAGGCGTGGAGATGCAGGGTGTGGCATGTGTTTTAAGGAAAGTTGTGGAGAGGCAGGAGGCATTCTTCTGATAGACTGCTGGACCATGAGGGGACGTCCCCGAGCTATTGGACGTGGAGGAAATCGGCCTGATTCCCTTCTCCCCAGTGGAGCTCTGTGGATCATGTGAGGAGAGTGAAAAGGAGAAGAGTGAAGGGAAGAATCCACCGTTAGAACGGAAGACCTATTGCTTCTTATAGACGAGGCACGGAATGGACGAACGTTTTGGGTTGGAGGGGGCACTGGACGCCCTCGAAGACCCATAGGAGAGGGTCTGACAGCACCCAAAGGAACATTTCCTCCCATCCTTGGCCTGGCCAGTGGTGTGGGGTCCCTAATGAGCCGAGTTGATCGGCGTGAAAGGGTAGGAGAAGAAGGGGCAGGACGGGGGCCTGTGGGAGACAAACTACGACGTGACAAGGAGGGAGAGGGAGATGGTCTTCGACTGAGGTGTGGAGAGTGAGGAGGAGATACATGACTAGGAGAGAGCGGTGGAGAAGGTGACCTAACCATCTTTCTACCTCCAAATGGGCTGCGGGCAAGAGACGGGGATGGTGGGGGACTCCTCCTCCGCAAGGATGCACGTGGTGACAAAGGTGGGGAACGCTGTCTCATTGATGCTCTTGGTGAAGGTGGGGGGCTGCGCTGTATCATAGAAGCACGAGGAGAGTGTCGAGGCGAGGGGCCGAAAGCCATTGGAGAAGGTGATCTCTGTGGCTGCATTCTACGACGAGTGAGAGGGGAAGCCATGGGGGACGGAGGAGGTGAGATGTGCCTCGACATAACTGAAGGAGGTCTTTGGGCACTTATAAACCCACTCCTCATGGATGGTTGTGGGGACAGGCTGCGTCTCTGTGCAAGCATAGGAGAGTGAACTGGGGAAGCCATAACAGATGGATGGCGTTGCATCTGTGGAGAAGACATCATGACAGAACGGCGTGATGGAGTGGGAGATGGCATCATACGCCGTCCAGGAAGAGGGGACATGCTTGCTTGTTTGATGATCATGGCAGTTGGAGTGGGGACTGTTGGTGGGCCATAACCCTGCTGATAAGACATCATTATTGGGTCAGCCATTAACTGTTGCTGAAAAAAAACAAAAACACATGCATAATTAATGAGAAATTGAAAAAGATAAAATTAAAAAAGGGTTGCCATTGTTGAAACTGGTCTTAATATTTTTATACATCTTGTAAGTGTGAGGACATTAAAAATCTATATTTGGTTCACTACTCCAAATTGTCATCAACAACTGATAGTAGGATTTATGACCAAGAAATATATGTCATAGTGCAGTAAAAATTGTAAAATTTTCCACATATTAGCCAATCACTATGAAGAGTTGACATTTGATTGTGTTTCATTCACTCAGCCTTGACTATCTCTGATTAGTCTCTCATTAAATGCCACAAAATTAAAGCTAATAGTTTCAAGTCAAGTCATCTGTCCTTGTAAAAAGTTATAAAAAAAAAAACAAAGAACTACAAGCTCAGTGACCTGAACTGGCTTCTTTCTTCATCATCATATATTTTTACATTACAATGAGAATCAGTCTTGCACGATGTCCTAATATGACCTACCACTTCTAGGGCCTATAGTTATACATAATCCATGAGTCAGCACAGCTGAAATTACCTGTGGGGTAATCATTTGTGGGGCCATGGTTTGTTGTGCCATCATCATTTGCTCTGACATCATCTGCTCTTGGGGTGAGATCATCTGCGGCTGTGGTGACATAATTTGCTGAGGCATCATCTGTTGTTGTGGTAACATTGGCTGCTGCAGAGACATCATTTGCATTTGATCTGGTTGAACCATCATCTGCTGCTGTGGAGACAGCATCTGCTGCTGTGGTGACATCATCTGCTGCTGTGGTGACAGCATCTGCTGCTGTGGTGACATCATCTGCTGCTGTGGTGACAGCATCTGCTGCTGTGGTGACATCATCTGCTGCTGTGGTGACAGCATGTGCTGCTGTGGGGAGTTTACTTGAGGTGGCATCATCACTGTTTCTTGAGGAGACATCATCATTGATTGCTGTGGTGACATCATCATTTGCTGTTGCGGCGACATTGCCATCTGTGGGTGTAATGATGCCATAGGACCAGGCACACCTGGCGCAAGAGGAATTTGGTCTTCGTACTGGATGTCTGACATGTCTTCGAATTCTGGATCAGGTGGCAATGTAGGTGGAGGCTGTAATGGAACATCAAGACGCTCCTTTCCAAAAAGGCGGACTTGAGGTCTAGGAACTCTGAATGTCACATCCCCCTGAATGCCACTCATATCATCCCCATATTGTTGTAATTGTCCGCCATACTGGTCTCCATACAGGCCTTGTGCTGGACTTACTCCTTGCCCTGCTAAGCCAAAGAGCTGCTGATCTCCTGGTGGGAATCCAGCAACCTGCTGGGAGCTAAAGTCTTGATATGCCATGCCAGCATCACTGTAGCTAAGTTGATAGTCCGGTGGAAACCCTCCTTGCATCCCCATAGCTGTTGCATAGGGGTTCTCGTAAAAACCTGCCTGTCCATTGTCATGGTAACCCACCTGTCCCTCACCGTAGTAAACTCCTTGGCCAGTTTCATCAAAATACTCCTGAGCTTGGGGGTCAATATATCCTTCCATCCCTCCTCCATACATAAGGTCTTCACCTGCATAGTAGTCCCCTCCATAATCCCCATACAGTGCCTGTTGTTGCTGGTAACCATAATAATCAACTTCCTGATTGTCAACGTAGCCTTGCCCGGCGGAATAAGGATCATAGTATTCCCCCATACCATCATCATAGAGACCACCTTCATAAAATTCCGCATTGGGATCATACAACCCTTCCTCTTCATAGTACCCCAGATCTTGGTAGTCTGCCCCTCCTGCTGCACCATCGTAGTAAAACTGACCCTGGTCTGCATATGCTGCCTCATCGCCATAACCTCCATATCCGTCATCATATCCTTCATATCCTTTTTGGTGGGTTGAATACTGTGGATCATATCCATACGCCTCCTCTCCATGCTCATAACCGTTATTTTGGTAACCATGGAGATAGCCTTTTCCTTGACGGCTTTGTCCTCTTCGGCCCCCCCATCCCTGATGTCCTGAATTCCCTCGAACTTTGGTGGACAGAAAACGCTTGGTCAGCCAGTTAGTTGCTGCCGCGACCTTGCCGAGAAGCATACTCCTGTTCTTGAAGTCATCGGGGGGCCCGTCACCATTCTTTTTCCCAAAAAGACCTTTGAAAAAGCCCCCTTTCTTCTCATTGGCATCCTTCCCTCCACCGAGACGGAGCAACATGTAGGTGGGCTTCTTCCCATCATTTGCTGCTGCTTTCTCTTTCGCCTCTTTTTCTTTTTTCCTCTTCTTGCTTGCCTTGAACCTCATCATGAATCGTGATGTGTTCTTCAGCATGGACTTGCGGCGTTTCTTTTTGGCAAGGCGGTTCCTCCTCTTCCCCAAACCAAGGAACAAGCGTGATGTACTTTTTAGCTTCTTCCTGCTGTTCCTTCGCCTCTTGAATCCAGAGAACTTCATGAACATCCTGGACATGTTCTTCAGACCTTTCCTTGGGATTTCCTTGATAGGCGCTTGTGGAGTTTCCTCTTTCTTTTTGCCTTTTTTCTTCTTTGCATCATCAGATTTTCCTCCTTTATGATGATCTTTGGATTTTTTCTTTGATTTGCTGTATTCCTCATCCTCGTCCTCCTCCTCTTCTTCTTCATCTTCATCTTCGTCCTCCTCTTCTGAGTCTTCCCCTCGTCTCGACTTGCCCCCTTTCTTTCCTTTAGCTCCCTTGCCTCCTTTCCCCCTTCCTCTTCGGTCATCCTCCGAGTCCTCCTCATCTTCTTCTTCACTCAACTCTTCTTCCTCTTCCTCATCACTCAGGAGCTCCTCCTCTTCTTCCTCAGAATCTACTTTTTTACCTTTACCTTTGTCCTTTCCTTTCTTTCCATCATCTTTCCCCTTGGGTGGCTCCTCTTTTCCCTTCTTCCCCCCTTTCTTATCATCTTTTCCTCCCTTCTTGTCATCCTTCCCACCTTTCTTATCATCCTTGCCGGCTTTCTTGTCATCTTTGCCACCTTTTTTGTCATCCTTTCCTTTCTTTTCCTCCTCTTTCTTTTTCTCAGGTTCTGGTTTTCCACCTTTCTTTGTGTCCTTTTTAGGGTCTTTTTTGCCAGGCATTTTGACAAGCTGCTAAGAGCACAACATGCCCTCTTGACACGATGCAATGGAGTTCACCTTTAAACAAAAAAGCAAAGAGAGAGAGAGAGAGAGAGAGCACGGTTTCAGGTTTCAGTGTTTAAACCACAATGGCATATGACTCTCAAGTTCAATAAAAAAAAGGTTGTATTAAAGAAGGTCTGACCTCTGACAGATTCCTCACTTAGATTCGTTGGTCTGATTTTGTGCTTGCACTTTGTGCTGGTTCAGTATCTAAATGAGGGCAGGACCACCTGGCCGAAACAGTTCTACACTGCCTGGATCTGGTCCCCATGAAGACTCCTGTCCAGGAAATCATATTTGTATGTCAGCAGTTTGTTACCTCACAGGAACCCAGTCACAATTGGATGTCAACACAAACACAAGAGTAGTTAGTAAAACAATTCAAGGTTGTAAGGAGAAGAAGATCCTGTCCTCTGGGAGAACTGCATTTGCGGTGCTCAAAGGGTGAGAAGGCTGCAAACTTGACTTTGAGTTTTGACCTTTACAACGTAATGCAGAGTTGTCATGGGCAGGTTGTTGAAGGGCCAAAGCCTTTCATGTTTGACAAATATATTTTCTCAGACACTGATGATTCTGATGGATGGCTTATTATCAAGTTTTCAGCAGATCTTGGTTATGACAGATTGGCTGGATTCATGTAGAGTATAAAAGTATTAGGACATTAAAAAATATGCATGGCTGTGTCACTCAATCACTAGGGAAAAACAAAGCAGCTGAAACGTGTGCACACGATCTGCAAATGTCAGTTTTTATCCCCCATATCTTATACATTTGACTCTCTAAATCTATCTATAACCCGTTAGGGGAGTTCAAGACTTTATCCAGCAAATTTCTTTTCGACTATAATTTTTAAGGTCAGTGGGTTAAACACCTTCTACAAGCATAAGTCTAATTATGCATGCATAGCTTTGACTGCAAGGTCAGGTTTAACATCACTGCAAACTGAGAAAATATATTATTTTTTCTCACTGTGTTGATTTTACTAATTTCCACACAGTGTGATCCCCGCGGCATTTGCTTCCCACAAAAGTTGATACAAGCAGTGAAAACACACAAAGAAAAGATGCAGCTGTTCCTGCAGCTCAAACTCTCGGTGGTCCCGTCTTCTTCCTGCAGACTTGCCAGGACTCCCTGAGGCAGCCAGTGGCACCAAATTCACTCATCAAGACTGCTTTCCATCATAGTCACCTCCACTTCAATGCCAAACGATACAAGAGGAATGGGCTGAGTTCGTGGACGTGGTCTTAAGTCTTCAAAAGCACTTTGTCCGGGTCCCGAGTCTCTTCTTTAAGGAGTTGAAGAAAAAAAAACACAGAAAAACAAAACAAAAACAAACAAACCTGTGAGCCAACGTCTTTAGGTCACACTGAGCTTCCTCCTCTGACCTACTCTGTCCTCTGGTGCTCACTACAACACATTCCCTCACTCAACACGACACTCCGTTCACACTGCCCTCCTCAGAGTGTGTGGCAGCTTGTGTGTGCATGAGTAAATGTGTTTGAGAGGGAAGGAAGAGAGAAGGGCAGATGAGTCGCCTGTCGGTGTGTGTGTGCGTGCATGTGTGTGTGTCTGAATGTGCATTTGTATGCATGTGTATGTGCGTGTATGTGTGCGTTTGAAGGGTTCCTTGTGGCGGGTCGTAGAAGGAGTCTTAATTTGTCATCTGGCTCTACAGGTGAAACTTGAGATCTCTGGGCGGCTGAGGGGGCGGGGCATAAATAATACAAAAGGTTGAGAGAGAGAGAGAGAGAGAGAGAGAGAGAGAGAGAGAGAGAGAGAGAGAGAGAGAGAGAGAGAAATGGGATGCAGACGATAAACTTGACTGGCAGAAGGATGCCTTCAAATACACAGATCCAATAGAGAACTAACCAGGTGAAATCAGTTTATTAGCACTGACACATTCAATCCATCCAGAGCAAGTCACTGACACTGCTTGAATCTGTGAGTGCGTATGTGACTGTGTTTGATGCCTCTTTCTAAGAAGAATATTATATTTAAACTGCCTCACAATGAGCAATGCAGCCACCAGCAGCCCACTTCCACACACGTAACAGCAGCAAAGGCAGCAGAGGCAGGAGAAACACCCACTTGTTGGAGATACAGTATGACGTCTTCCCTCTCAGTATCAATGACAGAGGAATGATTCTGGCACACACACACACACACACACACACACACACACACACACACACACACACACACACACACACACACACACA
>JAUESE010000085.1:12246922-12262167 GCA_032274725.1 Malacoctenus triangulatus
TTGCTTAAAGTCACCTCATACACATGTTTTTTGGGAGAAAACATACAGTAGATAACCAATACATGCACAGGGTGAAGATGCAAACTCACAGCAACCCAGGACCTTCCTGTTCTGGGGCAGAAATGCATCTGTGACGTCTGCACCACCACGACTCTAACCAGTTTGGGTTCGACCCCCCTCACCCCACCCCACCACCTCCCCCACCCTCTGCTGCTTAAACTTTATGTTGCTGTTGTTATACGAGGCCGGCACATTGATTAACAGCGCACAATCAAAATAGCAACGGATCAATAAAGGTATCCGACGCAGCGCCGCGCGGCTCGTTAAACCACAAAGTCTTGTTGTTTTTTTGTTTTTTTTTCTGTGTCGGCACACGTTGGAAGCGGCAGCGTGTGGGTGTGGATGATTTGGAGTTGTTTGTCAGATAATTACTTTTTCGATGAACGGCGAGCAATGAGTAATTGATTGCATTTTTTCAAGTAAACGACCCCGCGCTGGAAGCGCCGTCCAGCCCGTGTCATTTTCAGTTGACAGACCGATACGTTGGCCTCACAGTTTGTCCGCCGACTTTCATCGGCTTCGAGCTGCATTGATCCGATTCCCGCCTTGTCACCATATTTCTCCTGTGTGATGTTTTGCATTATGTGAAGCTGTGTAGGTAGAAGAGCTCCCTGGCATTAATCTCTCTCTCTTTTTTTTCAAATTCAAATGAAATGTGGGGATAAATGCGTCGTCTCCTTTTCAAAGGGGGGAGTTGACCTCGGCATCAGTTGTGTTTCCAGCTGGCAGAAATCGTTGAGCACAAAAAAAAAAAACAGGCTTTTTAAATCATTGAGCAAACCTACGGTGTGGGCAGAGAATCAGAGGTCTGGAGGCAGGCTTCCTCTGTAGCAGCACCTCATTACCGGATCATTGTAAAGAATGCAGCCCAAGTAATTAGCAGGCAAAATGCCTCCTGTTCTGGCGTCCAGGTCAGAGCCCCTCGCTGAGTCTGATCTTTGATCTAGACAAGGTGGATTGGGTCCTGCTGCCTGACAACCAGGCCTTTGTTCTTTTTAATTCTACTAAATATCTCCTGCATCTTCTACTTAGGCTGTTTCCTGTTGCTATGCTAAGCGAAAAAAACCACAGGCTGCTGCCTGTAGGTCCATGCCTGTCTGACATGTGCCTGCGATAGAGACTCAATACAGAGTGCACAGTGGAGCACTTCCATAAAGGAAATATAATGCACGAAGTGAAGTTTTTGTACAAAATGGAAGAATTATTTCATGCCTGCACGTCAAGATAAATCCCCCGTCACAGCAGGAGCCGCTCAGAGCTCTTAATGTCAGCTGCAAGTGCAATATGTCTTGTAACTTTTCTAATCTCAATTTTATCAGTTCAACTTGATTAAGTGTTAAATGACAGCTGGATGAGTGTTAAGCTGTTAAGTCTCAGAGGTATTATTGAAGTCAATGTAAGTGTGCGTGTGTGTGTGCATGCGTGTGTTTGTGTGGAAAAAAACAAAAAACGTGGAAGTTGATTTACTAACAAGCCGTGCTGAGGACTGCTCCTACTGGAATAGCAACATAGTGCATAGTATCTGTTTATTGCATTTTCCTTCTTGAATCTGTAATATCTAAAAAGTATCTTATCAAATGGCTGAATCAATCCTTTTAAACAGAGGTACGAAAACAGGCTCAGCCTTTACTGGAGACTGCTGCTGGTGTCGTTCAAGGAGGCATTTAATCGACTCGACATCAGCTGGTCAGATATTTCTCTGTGTTCTTTGTTGTCTACCTCGCTAACTGTCTCGACAGCTTTCTCAAAACAAGCTTTAGCCACAGCCTCGACATTGTCCAGTATTGTCTTCATTTTTTTTCTGCCAAATTCAGATTTGTTTTTTGCAACGCTCCGAGAGAGCTCTCGACACTGCATTCAGGCTGTCAATGGTAGACTGACGCTGTAACACCCGAAAACCTAATTTAAATACTCCTGTTTGCTGCAGCTCTCACTTACACTTATTCCCCTGACATGAACACCCACAAAGAGCTTTCAAATCAGCATTTCTCATGCACACAGTTCAGCCCGGTTATTGGGGCTTTTTGTTGATCAGGCGCAACGCAAAAAAAACGGAAGTCTCAGTTTAAGAAATCGATAAAATTTAAAGAAATGCAGAGAAATATTAAATGTGGTCAGAACTCGATGAGGCTTTCAGTGATAAAGTAGTACTAATGACGTACTTCAAAGAGGGCCTGCGTGTGTGTGTGTGTGTGTGTGTGTGTGTGTGTGTGTGTGTGTGTGTGTGTGTGTGTGTGTGTGCGCGCGCTTTCTCTCTCTCTATTCGACGTTTGCCAGGTTTCTCCCTTCGAGTTTCTGTCTTTCAAAGCCTCACAGTTCAATATCTTTGCTCCAAGCTTTCTATACGTATCACAAACCCTCCACACACACAAACAAGCATATTCCAAGTAAATTTTGTATTCTCACAGTAATACATCTGATCCCTTTCATGCTCTTCCAGCTCTGTCTCTCAGGACTCCAGCGCAGATCATATACATCCACCGTACGTATGGATTGGCTTCCTGTGCAGCCGTGACACATAAACAATAGCCTGCGATTGTTCACGGGAGAGAAAAAGTTGCCTCCATGTCGTCACGCTTCTTTGCAAACTTCACATCCCTTTAAATTATTTATAGACCCCAAATCCTCTCAGCCCCACCACCAGCACTTCACCACCATGTGAAGTCCCACCGTGAGGAGGTCAGTGCCCGCCACCTGCTTAGCCCCTTCAGACCCCCCGTTACAGGCAGCTCCTCACATGCTTTACGGCAGCCGGCGACCCCCTCGGTGCATTTCCGAGACATTAGTGGCTTTGGAGTGCTGCTCTGCTCCGATCAGCCACACATTAGTGTGTCTGCCCTGCCGCGGTGTGAGGGCGGGAGCGTCACGGGCCACTCTCGCACCCTGTCCAGAGCTCGACGCCGTCCTCTGCGCCGCGCGGCCTGCTTCGCTGCTGGTGTACAAGTGTTTTTTGGAGTGATTGGAGAAGGTTGGCGGAGGGACGCCAATCATGCAGAGTTTGGAAAAACCCACCGCCAGTTTGGACACAGACAGAAATATTATGCTGCATGTTTTCTCTCTTAGACTCCACACCTTTTAAACATTTTCCTGAAATATGCCCCAGAAGACGTCACACCACCATCTGCAACTCCTTTTAATTATTTCTTTTTTTTTAAATCATTATTATTATCATCTGAGGCACAGCTCAGCACAGACTGCGCGGTAATGTGCCGAGCATGGTTAGCTTCTCACAGCACTGTTGCAGCCAAGGAGAAATAACGAAAGAAACAATAAAGGTGGGTGGCCAACTCTTCTTTTAACTTCTGTCCTCTCTTTCTCTTTCCAAAGAGACATAACACCGAGACGCTCTCCTCTAAAAGGAGATGCTCAGTTCTGATCGTCGGCACACAGTGAAACTCTCAATATCTGCCATTCGAATAAAAGATACATGAACCTTTCTTTTGTGCAGATTTCTCATCTAAGCACAGATTATTCACTGGCCGCTAATTTCTTGGCCAACTTTGTCGACGTTGTCAAGTTATCAGCGGCACCGCCATGAATTCCTCCCGATGAGCATGTTGTTTATCAAGCCGATGCACCGGCCTGGAAACACAGTTTGCCTGACATCTGAGATGCAGCTTGCAATGCGTGTCACCGAGTGCGTCGCTCCTCTTCATGCAAATACATTTAGCATTTAGAAGATTGCATAAATAACAGAAGGGCGATCGGCTGAATGTGTCTGGCTCGCGCATCCCGGCCGCCCGGTGTCGAGTGGTCGGTTTCACAGCGCGAGGACGGCGCTCAGGCTCGAAATGGTGTATTGAAGGGCAGCTGTGGTGAGGAGGAGGCCAATATGAATAACTCTGCATCCCACAAAAATCACCATGACAGCAGCAACATGCCGCAGAGCTTCGCTGAAATTACCTCCGTATCAGGATGACAAGCGGTGCAGGAAGCACATCGCCACCGTGAACACGGCTGAGGCGCAGAGTTGTGATCGAACTCCGCTTCTGATCGCACTTCGGCTGTGGAGTTTTGGGTTGTGTCGTAATTGCAGCGATTTATGTTTTTCAATGTTTATTTTTGAAGACTGTCACTGATCCGAACCTTCTAATCATCTCGTCGCTGCAGATGGTAAATTAATCAGCTGTAAATATGATCATGCTCAGTGGTTTTTTTTGCATATTTCCAATTGATTGAACTGAGTATTTATCATTCCATTATCGCCTCGTTTTATGTACGTAGTTTCCAGTGCCTGGTTTCCTCCCTTATTAATTTATAACTCGATTGCATCTTCACTTCACCACCAAACTGCATCTTTGGAGGTCTCGTTTACATGCAGAACGCACCTAAAAGACAGTCCCAGTTACTGATAATTAGCCGCTGTCTTCGTAAATCAGACTCTAATTTCATGCAGATTGCCAGTTCAAATATGTACATAAATCTGGCCTGACACTCAGAGTTTGGAAGTGGGTATTAAAGGGATTAACAAACTGGATTGAAATATAAATACAAAGAGAAAACATGTGATGAAGGGGACAATTGGGTTTTATGCCAAATAAAGGGGGGTGGGGGGCTGGAATGGGGTTATTTTTGTGTTGCCTTTGTGATCCAACGCAGCCACAGTGGCTGTGTACACAAACAATGATGGTATGAAGCGCAGTGTTAGTCAACCCGGGCGCTGCACAGAGCTCACAGCCAGCTGTGTTCTCACATAATACAGAAGACACACAGGTGTGGGATCAGGTTCGCGTTGACTTTTTCGTCCTGCTGCAGAGACCTCCCCCCCCTCAGTAAATGTTGATTTCATAGTCGCATCTCCGGCTCTGCTTCGCTGCCATAAACCAGATCTGTGACCACAGGACGATGAAGAGGGAACGGTGCGCATTACCTGACTTGTTTTACTGTTGCGTTATCGTACCGTCCTTGTCCGCCCTCCTGAGAATCTCACCGCTGCACGTTATTGCTCACCGCCCAGTTTGTTTTGATGTTTGCGTTCAGCTGCTCGACCTGCATCAAGAGTATAAAGCCAACCTTTGTATTTTCCAGTGTTCGGCTTTCATCTTGCTGCAGTTCAGCCTGTTGTGAGAAACAGCAACGTAGATGTGAAAAGAAGAAAGATTGGATTAAAAGAATAGAGCCGAGACAGTAATCAGGACCAGTTTTAAGTGGTAATCAGGAATCAGACGCTCTATGGAAGCGATACAGAGACGCTTTGAACGTGGAGTGCTGTAGAGTTTGGTAATATTTTCATATTCAGCTGCGTTTGGTGCGCCCGAAAAGTCACTCAGCCTGTGATTCAGCCCCTGAACTCGGATCAACCTCCTTTCGCAATTCCTCCAGATGTGCAAACGGCAGATTCCGGGTGGAGTATCACTTGAAGATGTTTTCCGGAAACGAGTCGAGTAACCACGAGCCTAATTTGTGTTGTCATCCAGAGACGCTACGTGGAGCTGCTTCACTGGCGGCGAGCGAAAGAATGAAAGTGTGGACTGATAGATTTAAGCAATTACACCCACATGAGCGTTATTTAATGGGAGTTAGGGCTAACATTGTTGAACCAAAAAATGCGCTTACATCCGAGGAAAATCACTCTGGGTTGTGTTACAGTGTGCACAAAGACTTCCTGTGATTCATTGTCAATGACGCCGCTCGAGGGCCTCTTAATGCCAGCCCCCACTCGCGCGCTGGGTGTGTTGTCTCGAGATTTGACATGTTGTTTTACAATCGAGATTAATCTTAAGCCACGGCAAAGAAAGCATTCATGCTTGAGGCTCAATTGCTGCCGAGAGGCAAATATGAACTTTCAGGAAACAGGTTGGAATTAATAGAAAAGGCTAATTTTATTCAGTGTCATTACAAAAAAGGAGTCACTGTTTATTTTTGTGATAGCATGTTGATCCTGGCATGACCTCACAGGATGCTGCATCTTGATGAGATTTTGTCTCACTTGTTCTTTATGTCTTTCTTATATATTTACAGGCCTGCTCTCCTTAAAACACTGAAATATAGTAACAGAAGCAGTTCTCAAGACCTTTTCCTCACACTGCTGCTGTATATAGCTCATATATAAAGGAGTAATATATCTCAGTAGGAATATTAGCAATGGAAGCTAACACGGAGGGAAACGGTTCTCCTCCTTGACTTCTCTTTTGGAAGCTAATCACAGCAGTCAGCGATTTGGACTTAAAAAGCAAACGCAAATCCTCCACGACAGCAGGAACACGCAGTGACCCAAAGTTTTTCCAGCTACGTTGACCATTTCGGAAGCTGTGGCACAGCTCACTCTGGCTCTGAGTTACGTTAGCTCTGATGCTAACTCCAGGGAAAGTTAGTGTAATCTCGTCCCATTGGTTGGAGCTGACGCTAATTCCCTGGGACAGGAGTGTAGCGGTGTGTGATTTAGCGGCGTATGCTAAGTGCTGCTGGAGCTGCAGGCTAGTCTGTGGGCACCAGGGCAGAGAGAGCAAGCTGGGAAAGTACTGACTTGACTAACTAGCCTGATTAGACCGGGTGTGAGATGACATGGATCAGATACACACACTAACCCAGCCGGAAAGACAGATTGGCAGAATTAGAGAAAGCGTGTAAAATGAAGTGGTGAAATTAACAAGACGAAAGATGCAGAATATTGAGGAATATTCGGGAATAGTTGTTCAAATGGATACAAACTCAGGGGGAAAAGTGGGCTGAGAAGGAGGATGAAGAGATGCAGAGACAGTAGGTTAATTTTGTGGACGTGATGTTTCCTCCTGGGGTGTTTTTCAGCTCTGCTGGACTGTGGTGGTGTAAGAAATTGGCTGAGATGCAACGTAGCATTCGCATCATGGTTTCATTAGCTCTCATTCAGCCTTAGGCATTTCACACTGCATTTCCTCTACTCATCTGCTCCTCTTAGATCTGCTCACATTACAGGAAAAGGTAAGACAGACTAAGCTGAAACTGGGAACTGGAGCTCGGAGTCCTCTGAATTAGGCTGGAAATTGGTGAGGATATAGAGTTGAAACAAACGGTATTTTTCATCTGCAGAAACGGTATTGATTGATGCAGACACTTGCGTGCCTTCAGCGACCCCCCCCCCCCCCTTATATCCCCCCATGAACGAGGTAAAATCAGATTACATCTATTTCAGGGTTATTTTATCCATTAATAGCTGGCACTTTACTGTGAACACTGCCTACAGGCACAGATTATGTTCAAATAAAAGCAGACAGTGGAAGAGAGATTTGGGGCATCTTATGAAGCCCGATTAGCGGTTTAGCAGAAATAAAGTTGGGTTTAACTCTGGTGTCCTGATGGTCGCCCACTTTGAGACGAAACGAAGCGGAGTTTGTGAACAGTCGACGACCGCGGGAGGACAGCAGCTCTGCTCGACCCCCAAGTTTTATGCCCATCGTGTAATCGTTGTTTTTTTGGCACAGGGGACTCGGGGACCAATAATTACATTCAACTCACACTTCTCAGTCACACTGCCTTTCAAATACGAGCCAATCTTCGAGAGACCCCGGCGGGTCTTTCTTACAGCACTTACTGCGAGACAAGCTCGGCATACGCAAGTCCCTCATATGCTGCTGGTTTGAAAAATAGTTTGTCAATGACAAAGTAAAACAGATTTTCATCTTGATTCACAGCTTGTGATTCAATTTCGGTCCGACCAAACATTGGCGTCCGGAATCGTCACCTCATGTTTGTGTAATGCGACACCGGGAAAATATGAGCGGGTGATTGCGTGCAGCGCCGGCCCTGAAATATTCGGACGATAAAATGTAAATAAGAATGTGGGCAAATCTGATGAGTAAATCACAGACAGCAGTCCAGATGTTAAAAGCGAGTTATTGTAGACGTATGGGTGCAGTTGTTCAGTGACAGTCCGGTTTAGAAGCAGACAGAACAGTTCAGCACCCGGACTCTTCTACAAAACGGCCATGTGGCGTGACGGAAACGGCGTCTGTTGGTTTCATGACATGTTGAAGGTTTCTGAAAGATGGAGGATCCTGGGAAGGAGTTTCTGCAGTCGCCTCTGTCATGCCTGTTCCGAGTAAAGTGCTAACCTGAGTAGTTCACAAGTGGTCGATTTGTGACCTTTAGCTTTGTCTTGCGGAGCTTTCCCCATAATCTTCACACTGTTTGGAGACCCCCATCATGTACAACACATAAACAACACACAAAAGGCCATTCATCATCTTCTTCCAGGGTCGATAGGGGTGGTGGAGCTGTGCAGGGGGCACCCTGGACAGGCCAGCGCTCCTTTGTGAACCCCCTTTGGACAATTACTGATTGAGATCTTGCATGTTTTTGGACCGTGAGATGACAGTCATGCACAAACAAACAGGGAGAACTCGCAAACTCGAAAGCAGCACCTCTGCACTGCGCGTCTCAAATCGCGATGTTTTTTTTTTTACCCCGCTCATGTTTTGCTGCAAGTTCACCGAATTGAGTTTGTCAAACAACCTTTTTTTTGACTCTTTTGTTGATCATGTTCAGACACTTTTGGGATGTCTCGCTGCTTTCAGGATAAAAATGAACCAATATTATTCCTGAGATGAAATGTTTTACTCTCTGCATTTGATACACTGTCTATAATTGCATCACTATTGTACGAACACATTATCTCAGCCTCCTGGAATCACAGTGGTCCAATAAAATAATGAAAGTTATCAAATGATTTTGTGGCAGAACTCCCTGTGAATAATTGAGTTCGTTTTGTACACTTTCTTTATTCCGCTCTTGTCTTGTTTATTAAGTACGTACAGACTCTTTGTGCCATCTGTGTCACCACACATTTTAGTTTAACAAATCCTGAGACACTCACTGTGTGACAGTGCATGTTAAGCTGCTCATAAGCATTCGCTGAAGCATTGTGTGAGCTTCACATCCTGATGGAGACCCAAGTAGTTGTTGTTGTAGCTTCGTTTTGCATCAATTTCTGTCATTTTTGTGTGTGTTTTCAGGGTATGATGGGTGTAGTGGGCTGGATGTTGCTCCTACTCTCCCAAATGTTGGTGCCTCCTGTGGCATCCCAAAAGCCTCCGGGGCTCAGCGTGGGCGTGATCATGGGCCAGACGCGTCTTGTCACCGACCAGGAAATGAGGCCAGCGCGGCGCCCCGATGACGCCCTCGATATCAACGTGGTCACGCTGAGGATCAACCAGACAGACCCAAAGTCTGTGATTACACAGGTGACAAACCCGCGTCCCTCTCCTCCAGCCGTGTGACACACTCTCACACACACAGACTCTCTCTCTCACACACACTCTCACACACACATGCACACACGCCTGCCACCTGTGTGACCTTTGTTTGACACTTGAGTTTGTTTTGCTGTGTCTCAAGGTGTGCGAACTCCTGTCTCGCACTCGTCTCCACGGCATCGTGTTTGCTGATGGCACTGATCAGGAGGCCATCGCCCAGATCCTTGACTTCCTGTCCGTTCAGACTCAACTTCCAGTCCTGGGGGTCCACGGAGGCTCCTCCATGATTATGGCTGACAAGGTGAGCGACACGAAACGAGCCGAGGCAGAGTCGGGAGCACACAGATGCACGCACACACGCAGGCATGTGTGCACACACAAACAGGAGCTCCTCCCACGCTGTTGTGTTTCGCTGTGTTTGTTGTTGAGAAGTGATATTAGGGGCCTGAAATCCCTCTCCTGAGCCCGATTTCACCGTTGAAGGAAAATGCTTTTTATCCTTTTTCAAATGGCTTGTTAGCGGTGAGGTCAGACACTTATTGCATTGACAGACATGACATTGAGGTGCTCACTCTCCCTGAAATGCAGCTGAATTTTTTATGTGATTCACAAATTGCAGCAAAAAACAAACAAAACAGAAAATAGGTGTATAAACTCTATGTTTTTGGTGTTGCTAATAATAATTCCCAACTCATCAGATTATTCTGTTACAGTTGTTCATGAAAACAAATGCAGCTTTCTGATTGGTGCATTTCCTGTCACATGACTGTTTGGAGATCCTGTCATAAATGGACGCTGCAAATTAGAGAGATGCAAGATGGGAGGTTTTTGTAGCGCACTGGTGCCATCTCGGCCGGCCCCTCGGATTAATGTTTGTTTGAGTCAAAAGCAGAAAGTCTGCCAACATGCGAAGTAAGACAGAATATAAATCAGACTCTGAATTGATGGCTGCTATCACCCAAAGCAATTTTATGTTAATTAGCCTTTTACAAGGTCATAAAGAGCACATATAAAAGTAAAGTATTCACAAGGTCAGTAGAAGTCTTTGCATGGAACACACAGCATTCTCTGGCACATCATTTCTATTTTAGTAGATGATCAAGCATTGTTTAAATATGTAATAATGTATTTTCTGCTCTGTCTGAAACTGGGCTACACAGAGCAAAAAGAGGGGATAGAGAGAGAGAGAGAGGGAGAGAGAGAGAGAGAGAGCAATCCTGAGCCGCATTATGTCGAGTGCTCAGTGGGATGCCTTGAAAATAGATTCCTGGTTTTTAGGAGCAAAAGAAAAAGAGATATATCCTTAAAGATTTGAGTTTTTTTCCCCCGTTTTATTTTGGTGTGATGCTCGGCACAAAGTTAGAGATGTACAACTCTTTCTGAGCTGAATTTCTCTCTCTGGTTGTGACTCTGTAGACCTCGCTGACTGACAGACAGACTGAAGAAGCTTTGATAAAAACACAACTGGTTCTTTAGCTTTTAAATCTCTCAGGGCACAGCAACCAGAACACAGGAACCAATAACTGCTGCAATACCGCGCCCGTTTGAAGTATACTTGGTCTGTGTGTGTGTGTGTGTGTGTGTGTGTGTGTGTGTGTGTGTGTGTGTGTGTGTGTGTGTGTGTGTGTGTGTGTTGAGCAATAAGACAAAAACAGACTTGAGGGAAGGTAAAGGAGAAAGTGGGAATTGAAGGTTGTGGGAGTGCAGCTGCAAAGTGAAGGTCAGTGGCTTGAACTCCCCTCTGAGTTTGTAATGATGGGGGGAAATAAATAAATTACGTTTTTCTGGCCTTCAATCACTGCTCCTAATGTGCCATTAAACTGGGTACTTAACCCCCAACTGCTCTAATTGAGGAGCTCGATGGCCAAAAGTACAAGAATGCGGCCATTTCTGGCAGCCCCCAGGTGTGAGCTGGGATGTGCGTGGCCTGTAACTAACCAGCTCCCTGCGACCGTTCCTGCAGAGCTGCCCTGTAAATAAAATAATAATAAAAAAGAATCCATCCCTCTGCCTGCGAGCTTTAAATTAAGAGCGGGAGCAGCCTACAGGCAAGCGCCAGCACTCAGTGAGTCAGCAACTCGTCCCTCTGTTGGAAGCCTGTTTGAAATTGAGACGTTGGAATTCACCTTTACAGACGTTTGAGGCCACAGTTATCATCACCCCCGTCCTCCTGCAGCATCCCCATCAGGAGTTTGGTGCCAAGCATCAGTCGAACCTTTTGATGACTTATTGGATTAAGAAACCAAAAAAAACATCAGTCCCGTAGACGTCCAGTGGGGGACACTTTAAATTGACACATGCTAGGACCGTTTGAGATACCAGGGAGCCGCGCCGTCACCGAGATCACAAAACGCCGGGTTTTGTTTGACATCAAATACAGTCAGCAGAGAGTGTCAAAGGTTCGAATCCTCCCAGTCCAATTTCACCACATTTGCTGTTAGTCAGCTCAGACTGGCCATTGAAACAAGCAGTTCCCAGCAGTGTTTGGAGACCACCAGGAAAGTCCGTGACCTCCCCCCGTCGCCAATCCCACATTCACTGACCACGAGTGGAAACATTCACTCTCACAGGCAAATAAACACAGGAGCTCCAGATGTGCTGTGAAACAGGTGACAGAGGGAGTTTACTCATCAAGACAAAAACATAAGTAAATCACAAACAGCACATTAAGTCCTTGAAAATGTAGATGTCAAAACATTTCCCTGAACAAGTTTCAGAAGTCAACACAAAGCGAGGTTTTTGCAGGAGAATAAAGCGGCCGCCCCGACTGCGTATGATTGGAAGTTGTCACGGTTTATTAGCAGCTAAGGTGGCCCGCGCAGAAAAAATAGCCACAGCACACACGCCCTGACAAGGCATTCATCAAGATGTGGCAGCCAGTCGTTGTGTGGACGCGGCGCGCTCCTCTGGGCTGGATTTCTTTCTGCCAAACTAACAATGTCTGAACTGACTCATTAATTTCACTGAAGTCTGGTTGAGCCCTGGCATTGTTTATCTTTCTCTTTTGGGGACAGGTGTGTGCATATTTTTCTCGTACATTTAGCAGAAAAGCATCAAATTTGTGACTTCATGGAGAGATGCATTTTGTTCGGTTGCCAGTATGAGAAAAAAAAACAAACCCTAAAACAATGGATTTAATTTAACATGAGAGCTGAGTGTCTTGCTCCCGAAGGTTCAGCCATCAAATTTATAACTGAATGCATTATTTGTTGACTGACTTTGATCCTCTCCATCATTTCAGTTTTAGACACAGTGGACTTGCTAATTTAGCAATCGCGCTAAAATCAAGACTATTACGTCGGCGATGAGGATTGCCGGTGACGCCGACGCCCGCTTCGAACTAAACTGTCACTCCGTGGTTCCGACAAATTCGCAATAACCTCGCCTCAGCACTTTTTTCTCAGCGATATTAACTCCTGTGATTTTCACAGCACGGAATACACTTCAGCGTCAACGCTTTGAGTTCTCGCAGAAGAAAAGAAGAATAAAGCCCGAACCCCAACCAGCATAATTTGTGATGGAAAATAAAATCTGGCTCGGCGCAATACGTCTTGGCGGTGTGACTGTTGCTTTCATACCTGCTGTCAGCCGGTGCAGCGATAATCTGGAGGATCGAAATAAATCCCGGTGGGTTGGTAACAATTCGGCTTGATTACTGCAGCCTAACAGGCGATATTGTGCTTTTTGCAGCCTGAGCGGGAACAGTCTCTCGGCCACACACACACACACAGACGGTGCGTTAACCATGTTTATATTCGAAGAAGTGAAAAATGAGCCGTTCGCCATCCCATGGTACCTTGAGTATCCCGGCTGTGCTCGGTTGTAATCCAGACAGCAGGTTTTAGATGAAGAGCAAAAAAAAAAAGGAAAAAAAAAAACAGGAGGAAGAACACGATGCCAAGAAAAGAAAGGAAAAAAAAACTTCTGTAGGCAGGCAAGTGCTCTAAAATAATGGATATACATGGAGGTGGGCAGTGCAAGTGTGAAATACTTGGTGTTAAAGCAGTGTTAAGCTGCCAAAACGCAAACTTAACTGTCATGATTATGTCACATCTCAAAGAAAGGCTTTCTCTCGTTGTCATTCTTATCAGCCATTTAGCCGGCCCAAAATCCTTCACAGTGCGCCGCACAAACAGGGACAGACGCAGCAGATATGCCTCAAAAACAGATCACCACGATTGTGTAAGAACCAACGTCGCCTCTTTGTTCTCCGCTCCGCACGCGTTGTCCTCGTGTTTTACCTCGGGTACGATTCAAAGCTGCTCCCCAGCCCGTCGAGCTTTTTGTTGTTGTTGTTGCTGCCTTTCATAGTTCTTGGTGAGACTTTGTTCTGTTACCTTATCGCACGAAGCAAAATTCTAGTTTGGGTGTTTTGTTGTCACGCAAACTCCAAAAACGGGTCCCGCGGTCCGGAACGATTGCGCCGAGCTAAACTGCTGAAATCCCCGCTGCCACTTGGCACTAAACAGCGAGTGATGACGGACGTCTTTGGATATACACGTACGTGCTTTGATCCTCAAGTTTTCTGTAGCAGTCACCTCATCATGTGTCCATTCGTCTTGGTTGTTCGCTGTTTCTAAAAGGTTTACAGCTTTCTCACTCAGACTCTCTCGCTTGCGTCTCAGCAGTCGGCCTTCTTTTGGTCTTTTCACCGACGCCCAAAAGGCACCTTGTTCGTATCTCTGAGGCGCCAGCCAGCTTTTGGCCAAACAACAGTTTGCTCCACCCGGTGAGGGAGGCTGCTGGACGGTTGAGCCGGAGCCAAGGTGTAACTTTTGTCTCCTCGTTTGTTCCTTTGCTGCATTAGTCCACCTTGAACTTCCATGATGATGGGGCCGAATCGCAACAAGATATTTCAGTGCGCCAAAAAAAAAGTTCAACCAGTTTGGATTCACCCAGTTTCGGGGGGCAGCGGCCTGATCCTGCTGTTGAATATTTGACACTGGATACTTTTTATACTCCTGAAGAACAAAAGTCCAGTTAAACTTTTTGAAAAACTTCTTACTTCATAAGATCAGAAAGGATGTGTGTAATTATTTCAAAACTGTTCTGCTGTAGTTACTATCTACTTTCTGCTTTAAAGAAAGTATGTTATTTTAAAGAGTCGTAAAGTCACAAAAATGTTTCCCTTAACCTAATTTTAACCTCACTCATGCTGCCTCCTGATAACGCCCCTCGAACATCCAGGAGTAACAGTACAAAAATGGCTCGTACACTGCTGGGGAACAGATGCGTAATGTTTTGGCTCTCTTACCTTGAGGACCAATAACCGTCCTCAGGGGGTGCGTTTGTGCAGACGGACTCCTTTTTGCGCCCCGTCTCTTTTCTCGCAGAGCTCCAAACTTCATGTGGCCGGAAAGTTGAAAATAGGTCTTTTACTGGCCACAGAGGAGATGAATGAAACGCTGGCTCGTTATGAAGTAAGTGATGGGGATCCTTCTTCACCTCCCAGTCCAAACACCGTCATCTATCACACTACTGCGCTACAAAATCTCAACCCTTGAGTGTCGGCGCCCCTGCCAGCCGCGCCGCCAACTACTTTCACCCGTAAACGAACAACAACTGGATTACTTGTCACCGCACATCTGTCTCCGCTCCAACTCTTTTTCCGGCCTCTGCCCCCCCCCCCTCCTCATCACTTATAGCGCATGCTGGCATGTAACAATCAGGAACAATCTACAGAGCTGGATGGTGTGCTGTGACAAGGGAGACACGTTGAGGGAACAAGGAGTAGACGGGGAGGAAAAAGGGCACGTGTAAACCCGAGAGAGGGCCAGGATTAGTTTGGAATGTTGTACTTCCATTACGGCGGCTGCTTTGGGAAATAAGAAATGTTGTTGGCTTTACCTCACCCCCCTGCCCCCCCACCCCCCCACTCCGTATATGTGCTCGCTCCTTCCCTGCCAGCCCTGCTCTTCTCCTCTTGTGCCTCCCTGCCTCTCGGTGTGTGGGGGATAGAAGGTGGTAGTGGTCGAGGGTGGTGGGTGGAGGGGGGGGGGGGGGGGCCCCGTGTGT
>JAUESE010000085.1:12267005-12282671 GCA_032274725.1 Malacoctenus triangulatus
CGCGCGCTCTCTCTCTCTCTCTCTCTCTCTCTCTCTCTCTCTCTCTCTCTCCCTCTCTCTCTCTCTCCCTCCTCCTCCATCCTTTTCCCTCCCAGCTTCTTCTCCTCCTTTCCTCGTCCTTGGGTTTTCTCGGGATGAACTCAGAGTTTTCTGGAGGCTGCCCTAAATAAGCCCACAACAAAACTGACAGATGATTGACGCGACCGTCCAGATTCAGAAATCAATCTGGGAGATCGCAACTGGAAAATAAGTGAGCACATTAAAGTTAAATGGGTCTTTTTGCTGGACCGCTGCGTTGGAAAGATTAAAAAAATATCGCAGCGGCTGTGAGTATATGACTGGTTGACTTAATGAGGCTTTTAATGTTGTATTGAATGGCAAGAAAACTACTTATGCAAGCTGACAGCAACTTCGGGGCAGCACTTAGATGACAAAAAAAAGAGATCCTTGTGAAAAAATTTACCGTTTTACTGGAATTGCGGTCCCTTTGGTTTTGTGCCGAGGTTTTTTTGGGTTCTGATTTCATTTCGTGGTCTTTTATTTTGCTGAAGTGATGGTTTTTTTGTGTGGTTATTGTTGTTTTTGTGCTGTGCTTATTACTGAAATGTTGCTGCTTGTCAAATTAATACCTCAGACCAACAGTGAGGTCGAGATCGCAGGCATAAAAACAGAACAGTCTGATCGCAGGTGAAGGGATCGATCACTGCCTTGATAGAGCCGCGGCGCTTCTTCTTGCCTCTAAATGAGCCGCCTCAATCAAGCAGCTCGACTCCCACTCTGCACGTCCCCCTGTTATTGCTTTAGGTGAAATCATTTGCATCTGATAATGTAGACATCCCGGCTGGAAGGTCAACGCAATCCATTAAAGTTGGTTCTACTTCGGTACCTTTTATGGCACCGGCGAGATCGCCGTTTAGCTGCTCGGAGAGCCTCCCGACACGCATCAGCATTTATGAGAGTAATCGGCGAAAGTATTGTTGGGACAAGAAGAGTGTACCTGTCTGTCAGTGGGAACTCTGAAACATGTTGCCCTGCAGGAAGCATGTCCTCCTCCAGTCGATGCATGCTTTATGACCCCATATACAGCAGCCGCGCAGCAGCTGCTTCTTCCACACAGAGAGCCGTGTCAGGTGGAACGTTTCCCCGTCGTCTGTTTGTTTGTTTCCACAAACGACAACGCCGGTACATAAATTAAGTGCTAAAGCACGGCGCTGCAGCGCGGAGCGATCGGCGGCTCCGATGGAGAGTCCGTCGTTCGTTGCGAAAAGCGTCGCGCTCGCTCCGTGTCGCCGTCTCCGTCCTCTCCTCTGAAACACGGCCGTCTGCGAGGAGCAATTTGTACTTCTGACGGCTGGAGACAGGAAACAATGGTGCAAATGTGTCTTTTCAGTGGACTCGCTGGCCCATTAGCGAGCAAGTGAACTCTCATGGTCAGAGAGATTTTATTCTGATTCAGTAGCTCTTCTATTAAATTCAGTAATGTACAATCCTGAGTGGAAAATGTCAGTGAAAAGCTGAGCACAAAGGAGCGAGTAAGCTTCTGGAAGAGGTGCTGTGGCTGGTCACTGGGCGAGGCCTCATTTTTTCTGGCTGACAGTGTTTAATGTGTCGGAAACGGCTCCAGAAGAGACTTTGGGATTGTTTCTCTAAACCAGGGATTTAGTTAATTTCTGCAATTGGGAACCAGCAACAGCTTCATTTTAACATTTAAACGGTCACAAAACCTGTAGTTGTTTTTCAAAGGTCAAGCTCAAGATTCATCGTAACCCAAATTGTATAAAGTTGGTGTTGAATGGCAATGGATGGGTGTTGTCCTAATCAGATTGGCACCTGGTTGATCAGAGCAACTGACTGGATCATCCTCAAGAGATTTTCTTTCCTGCCACTTTTCATTCGTAACTTCTCAGCCTGACTGGGAGTCGGTAACAGAGACCAGACCGAAGGGAAACGCTCTGAAACTGAGTGGAGTCGGGCCCAGTGAGGCCGAGGAGCAGCTGATGGAAAAAGTTTCAAGTGTGGTGCTGAAAGTACCAACAACAGACCAGCTACTAAAGTGTCTTAAACAAGTGAAACCAAGGAGTAACTCTGAACTCTTTCACAGACTGAGTGGTTTATTTTACTCCTGAAAGGTTATTTATGGAGAAGCTCGGTGGTCTCAGTCACCGTCAGCTCCTCCATTCCTCCATGCATCTTCTTTATCCATCCATCCGGCTCACAAAGCAGTTTTGAAGATCACTGCTTCATCTAAGTTAAGATCATGGCACTGTAAAAACATTAACAGGTTAAATGATGGGCGCAGAAAAACACACACGCAAAGCTTAAGACACAATTAAACACATTCACAAATCCTCAGGCAGGAAAAGAACATGCAAACCTCACACAACAGTTGTCTGAGCGGACTTGGTTACTGACAGATACATAGTTATGTATGAGGTTTATAAATGACACCATTATAAGTTTGTTTTTTTTGCTTTTTTTGCTACTGTTGTTGTTGAGGACAGTGCAACTCAGAATCCCTCTTTGTGTCTTGGTTGCTCTTCAAATCCACAACCAGAATAAACCGCCGAGGGTGAAACTCACAGCATCATAGTGAGTTGGTTTCTGTTGACACTGACTGGACAACTGGAGCAAAAGCGCTGTCAGTCGCAGCTGATATCTGACAGCTCCGTGTTTACGGTCCTCCTGGCTCGCGGTGCCGCCGTCCAGCCGCCGCAGCCTCCGACCGCGCTCGCCTCCGAACAGTGGCGACTCGGGCTCACACGAGTCAGCTTTGACACTGACGACCAGTGGCGTCCATGGGGGCAGGAATAGGTTGCCCTTTTTCCTCTTGGGTGGAAATTGCCCTTTTCATCCAGCAATCAAAACTTTCCGGGCCCTGCCCTGGCCCTTTCATAGGGCGCGACCTTCTCCAGCTTTGCGCAGTCACAGCGAAGGCCTTTTATTTATTTTTACCCATGCCCCCCGAAAACTCGCCCGAGCCCCGGCACGACTGACAACAAATTATCAAACGTGAAATAATCCACGGCGTCATTTGTGTGCCTATAGTGGGAAGGCCGTTTTGGCCGTCCATGCAGATGTCAAAACGGGTGCGCTCAGTTCATCACAGCTGGAGGGGGGGGAAGGGGGAGAGAAACGAATGTTATCTCCAAAAAAAACTTGACGGCGCAGCTCTTTCACCGTCAGCCGAGCCGGAGTCTGTCAGCGCCAGTGAGCGACGGTGCCGCGTCTGGCCAAGGCGATAACAGGTAAACGATGTGGCGCACCTTTAGTCTATGACGGATGAAAAACCAGCAAAAACGTCGCCCACAGCTCAGGAAACCTCCTTCATCTACATGCGCTGTCGTTATAAATCACAAGCCCGGCACGCGAAGCTGCGCTTTTCCTTAAAAACTCCCGTGCCGGCATGGAATTATCACCGGCCTCGAATCTGAGACCGGGAGCCGGAAGAGGCACGCGTTGAATGCCGCGGAGGGATTATCAGTGCAATCACGCTGTGGTCACTTATGTGAAGGGCTGGAAGATTACAGGTTTCAATTAGGGGCAGAAGCACTGACAGAGGAGTGTAAGTGGTACTGTAAGAGATGTCCAGACTCAACATGAAAGGGAGGACATAATCAGATTCATAATGAGATGCCCTGATTAACTTGCAGATTGAGTCGGGCTGCTGTGATCCATCAAACAAAAAGATCTCAGCAGAGCTTCACTGCGGTAAAGTTTGGTTCGTCGAGCCTGGCACTTAACACTCCGCTGTCTGAAAGTCATACTTTTTTTTCACTGTGTATATCAGTCGCCATGGAAACAAGGTATCGATTTGCCACCAGTCAGCCGCGATAAAATAAAAAGTAATCAAAATCGGCAAACACACGGAAAGCAACAAAACATCGATGTAACTTCATGAAATGTGCAAAGGAGTTTTCTCCTGCAGGCGCGAAACAAAGGCGTCGAATGTGCAGCACAATCACGGAGACTCGTGAAGCACCTTCACACCTTCACCTGCGATGCAGCTCGGTGCCTCCCGAGAGCGCTTCACACTGATTAACAAAAGTTAATACAAAACAAGAATGACTCAGCGGTTTAGTGTTCAGCGCTCGGACCTCAATATTAGATCAAAGTCTGCATGTTGTGTGATCGCTACGTCTTTGAATGTCAACTAAATGGTGACTCCTTGGTGGATTGTGGGTGCGTTTGCTTTGTGAACCTGCGTCCCAATCCGACGTAAGACCAAAAGATTTCACCGCAATAAGCGACCTTTGACCTGGGTGGGCCCCCGGTTGGACAGTGTATTACAGGCAGCGGCCCGTGATGACTTCCATTCATGCAGGTCAGAGCTTCTCAGGCAACTTGACCCGACTCATCAGTGAGTCGCGCTCCAAACAGCCCCCCCCCCCCCTCCCCTGAGCCTGGCTGCCTTTGTAACACAATTACAAACGCTATATTCTAAATCCACCGTGTGAACCCGGAGTTTATTTGTCACTACGTGCACGACTGAACTGCAGGCCGTGCGAGCAGCTGCCACCACGACTTCAGCTCACACCCGGCTAGTTTGCGCTCCTCTCCGTCAGCATATTGATCGCACGGTGAAGCGACGACGCTGGCTCGAATCTCTCAGTTGACAGAGCAGCAGTCCTGCTAAACTGCCTGTTTATCTGTCTGCGTTGGCAGTGACTCTCGGTTATTGTCGTTTTGCTTGTTGGAAGCGGCTGCTGAAGATGTCAATCTTTTTTTTCCGCGCCGCAGCTGTTTAGCATACATCATGGTGGGGGGGGGGCGAGGCGGCGAGTCCCGTCGTCCGTCTGCGCCGACTGATGGAGCGCCGCCGCGTCGCTATCAGCCGGCGAGAGATTCACCTTAACCGGACCCGCGCCGGCGTTCCAACGCGCGTTCACGAGGACGAGCGCGGGCGCTCATCGCTCAGATCTGTCGACGTTGTACTCGAGCTCGAACGCAGCGCTCTGCACACACACACACACACACGCACACGCACACACACACAGATACACAGGCCCGTGCGTTCCTGCGTCCCTCTTCATCCTCCCCTCCTGCACGCCGCGGTCATCTCTCTCACACACACTCTGTGCTTTCCATGTTCTCCCTGCATCACTCTCTCACAACCGCTTATTTTTCCAGTCACCCTCCTCGTCCTCTTCCTCGCTCCCTTTTCTTCCCCGTCACATCTTGCCAACCTTATCCCCTGTTTTTTTCCCCTTTTTCTGTCATCCCTGCGCTCCCCCCCCTCCCCACCCCTTCGCCCCCTCCGCTCTCCTCCGTCTCTCACGCCCCAGTTGGGGAACACAATGCGATGGCAATGGCAGGGTTGCGGTGCGGCGTGGTGTGTTTGTCTGCGTGATGTCACACTACAGCGGCTCCATAGTAGCTCTCCCTTTTTTAATCCCCCCGCGCGCGCAGACCACACTGCTATTTTAAGATTCTATAAACCTTTTCAAAGAAGCTTCGAGGGGGGAAAGCTCGTCCGCGTACCCGCTGTGTGTGCGCGTCTGTGAGTTAGAGAGAGTATTTAGGTGTGTTTGCGCTCGCGTGTTTATTTCCCCGTCGCACCAGCTGATCACACAATTCCTCACGGTTACAGTGTTTATGTCTAAATCATTCCGAGTCGAGCAGACACGAATTTAAAGCCTGTCCTGATATAGACGATTTGTGTAGCTGGAAAAACAAAAGCAGAAGCAGTCCACTCAGACTGCCTCAGTGTGGCTCCAATCTATCCGAGCTGGGGATGTTTTTGTTTTTTTTTTCTATCTTCGGTATGATTTGATTCTTTCCGAGGCGCCCATCTGCACTGTTGCCTTTCTGCTGGGTCATAAAAGCGCGAGACTCTCCAGGAAAAAAAAAAAAAAAAAAAGAAAGCAAAGGAGTCAAGTTGAATATTTAGGAGCATAGCTGATGTCGTGTTAATAAAACAGGGAGGCTCTCCAGACAATAAACCTGGCAGTAAACCTGTATATTGCAGTATATTGCGCGCTCATTATTGCCACTGCAATATAATATCCTCCGTCCCCAACCGCTCGATCCCTCGTCTTCCATCGCGAGCGCATTACTGCGACAGCTTGACTCCGTTCAGCGGCGCGGTCTCTGAGTGGATTGGCCCTTTTACTCTCATAAAACATGAAGCCGGAGGTGCCCCCCCCCCCGGTCGGAGCCCGCTGCCGGACTCTTCCCAGGGAGAAGGTGTGAAAAAGGGAACAATTTCACTTATTTAACAGACTTGCGGGGGAACGTTCAGAGGCTGTCAAGGTCATGACAGGTAAACTTCTGTGACCTCGCAGTAAAAAGCCTCATGATGAATATTCCAGTGAGCGCCTGCTCGCTGGAGTGAAAACAGGGAGGTGTTACGCGCGCGGTTCAAGTAAAATATCATCATCAGAATGATCTTTGTGTTGGTTGGCTTGTGCCAGTGATCATCATGATGCCGAACGTGTGACGGCGAAGCAGCAGGCACCGGGTAACGCTGGAGCCGATTGGTCTGGAGCTCATTAGAAGCAGCTCACTTCATGCTCTAACGATGTCAGGCCTAATCACGTTTCATGAACTCACCATCGTTTGCTTATTTACCAGACAGCTCGGTGCAGAAGGTCTTCTGCCTTCCTATCCACGCTGCTCAAAGACACTTTGACATGTGGGCCATATGGAGCAGGGATGCCAACGAGCCCACACATTGTAACTCCAACGCCTCGCGGGCAGCCGGCCGTATAACCCCCCCTCTTCAGCGATGTGACCATCTGTCAAACGGGGTTTTTCCAGCTCCTCCTACTCGACTGTCCTCGGCACAGTTATCAGGGCTTTACATCAGGTGATAGTACCTGCTACCAGCTACTTTTCCGGTGCCCACGCGGGACGCCAAGCAAGCTGAGCTGTGTTGAAAAGGCGTCAGATGAGTTGTGGCAGCAACGCTTTCACAAGTCAAACCTGGCAACAAAAGCAAAGCACTACGACCCTTTACTCTTCTTGGACCTTTTGGGTTTTCAATTAGATGACGAACCCAAGGTGTAGTGTGAGTAACTTATGAGCCACCGATTGCTCAAAGAAAGTCAAGTCGTGACAGCAACTCATTCAAAAGAATCTAACTTGTTCTTTTTAAAACCCGGTAGCAGCAGCGCTGCTTCTTCATCTCACACAGCATCACTTCAGTGTTCTCTTGTTGATACAGATGCAGAGACTCCTGCGCCTACGAGGTGGCGGTGTGATGATGTTATGGAAAACAACTGAAAATGAGTCGAGTCGAGCTGAGTGCTGCTGAAATTGGGGAAAAAGACGCTTGTTACTGTGTGTTTACCTTTCACAGCCCTCCACGCGTCGAACTCCGGTGATGTGTGTGTTGTGACACTCTGTTAGAAACAACATTGACTTCGACAGCGGTTTGCGCGAGTCTGTTTCTCTCAGACCACCGACGCCGGTCGTCTCGCTCCAAGATCCTCGTTCGGCCCCGATCTTTCGACAGGTCATCATCTTTGTCTGCTCAGATCACTGTTGATGGACGCTCAGCACTGCAGACGAGGAGCGCCCTGCAAGAGTGCAGCTTCAGAGGGTTTTCTACCATCTCTCTCTGTCCCGTGTCAGACTCGTGCTTGCCCATGCTTTTTTTCTTTGAATCAGCTTTAAGGACAAAATGCTCACTTCCTGTTTGATATACTAACCAATGAGAGGACCAAGTGACTGTTTAATAGCTAGCCTGTGTACAACACAAGCCTCCACTTCAGAGCTGTTCCACACTGTATGTTAGGAATGATAATAAAAAAGCCTCTTTAATTTGTTGCTGCAGAAAGCAGGAAGCTGTGAGTACCTCCAAACTCCACCTGCAGTGTTTGAATAAATGCATGCGGCCTCGTTCCACTGCTGCTGCTTTAGCAGCGAGCATTAACACGGAGCGCTTTAAGCAGCTCAAACAAACAGCCAGTGCTGCGTTTCTTTTCTGGAGTGGACAGTCTCGCGGGTTCTGTTCCACACTAATAAATGTGTTGCACCAGCCGTGCCCTACAACAGTCCCCAGCAGTTTTTTTTTTTTTTTTTTGTTTCTCCTTCTTTTTTTTTTTTGGGGCTGGGATATTTCTGCCGTCCCGCGCCGCTTTGAGCTCCTCCGCCCTTAATAGAGACCGTTTCCTCACATGAAATCCACAACCTGCCTGCCGACATCGTCCCCGCAAGCTTTCTTCGGGGGTTTCCTGATATTGTCGGCCCGAGTGTCATCTCTGCTGTAAATAATTCGATGGCCACTGGGGCCGCTCCATCCTGTTTTATACATGCAACGGGGGCCTCCCGCTTGTAAAACCGTTACAGTTTTGTGCCACTCAGGCACATTTCCATTATGCTTCCCCTGAACAATGCATCACGTGGAAATGAGAGGAGATGTGTGTCCTTGGAGTTTTTAAACAACCTCTCGTCCCTTATTCTGTTTATACACCCATGTGCTGCTGTCACTGAAGTAAATCATACCAATAGAATTGAGTGTCAGGAACGCAGAGCTGCTGTGAACCGGACCGTCCTGGTTGAGCTCATAAACGCGAGCGACACCATTTAGGCAGTTTTTCGTGCTGTCTCTCTCTCCCTCTCTCTCTCTCTCTCTCTCTCTCTCTCTCTCTCTCCCTCTCTCTCTCTCTCTCTCTCTCTCTCTCTCTCTCTCTCGCTCTCTCTCTCTCTCTCTCTCTCTCTCTCTCTCTCTCTCTCTCTCTCTCTCTCCCTCTCTCTCTCGGAGTCCCTCAGGGTTCAATTCAAAATACGCCCCTCTTCTCTTGCATTAGTTTGCCACATCAGTGACTCGTACTTCAGCACTGACATTTCCTGTCAGTGTTGTGGAGACAACACCCAGCAGTTTATTGTGCTCCGGCTGATTGAATCCAGAAGTGTTATAAAACTGCTTTTAGGACGGCGTTTAAGAATCATTTTCAGAAGAAGATAAGAGACTCACTGATTGGACCACCTTTTTCCATCTTGTATGATTTATTTTGTTTTATATTTTCAGCCTTGAAGAGCATTAAAACTAAATTTCCTTGCTTCAGTGTGGACTTTCAGGAATCAACGTGTTCATTTTGATTATTTGGGAGAAAAAACAGTAATAAAAGTACATTTAATCATACTTGCACTTACTTTTTGTTCAGGTCGACGCACCAGAAGCGTCACCATAGAGACCCGTCACACAACAAAACCCTTAAAGTGGCGCATCAGTGTAGAACGCTAATAGCAAACAACATGCATGAACCAGATGAGTCTGCATTGCTCAGGCTGATGGATGGATTGTTTAGGTGTTGAAGTGATTAAGTCTTAACTATCACCTCAATGTTTAACACGTGGCAGCTCGTCAAGGAAATTTTATTCACCATTTCACTGCTGCTCTTGAAATTACTCAAAAGCATGTTTTCATTTAAAAAAAATCACTAATATTTTTGACACACTTGAAGTTTCCATAAAAACTAATAGATTAACACGATTCGTTCTAAACAAAATTGAAGGATTTCTTGAATTAGTCATCTAACAAAATATGTTTGAAGTGAAGAAATGTTGCTTCTTGTGTCAAAGTAATATGCGATGAGATATGAACAATTATTTACAAATCCCCAACTAATACATACTCAATTTTTACAACTACTATTTCACAAAATTTGACCGCATAATTCGAACTTCTGAACCTTCGCTACCTTATATCGACAACAACAAAGATGTTTTTCTAGTTCTTATCTGTGGAGGCTCAGCAGACACTGGTTTTCTATCCTTTGTTTGACTGCGGACTTAGAAAACAACGTCCAGTTGACTTAATTAAAGTCAAACTTTCAAATTCCCCGAGCATTTGACCCAACTTAACTATTCAGGAGGAGCCGTCCGCTCTGTGCTGCTTCAGCTGCTGCAGCTGCTTCGGCTCCGCACAGAAACAAGGTCAAACTGCGGACCGTATTCCTGCGAGGCGGCCGTGTTAGCTGAGCCACTGCGCTGCAAGTTTTGAAAACATTTTCTCGACTTCAAAACTTTGAGGATAACATGTTTTTCACTGAGGAGGGGCACAGACCAACAATCCCACTCGCGTTTGATCTTCAAACCTGCAGCCGCCGCGCACGCTGGACACACTCTGAGAGAAGTGCGTGAGGATGTGTTTGGACACAGTTTGTTTTTCTCTCTGACGGAGGTTGCGAGGCAATTTCTAAAATTTTTGTTTTATCATCGCTGAACTTTATCATCATCTCCTGAAGATTTGTGCTGCTTAGGAGGCCGGACGGCCCCGCTGAAACACCCCGAGTGTTAAAGTCCTGCGCATACATCATTTGACACAGTGTAGGTCAAACATTCAAGGGAGTCTCTGCAAGTGGAGAGAGGCTGTAATTAACATTTCAGCCGCCCTCATGAGAAAACACTCTTTTGCATTTGACCTATTGCAACTTTTTAGGAGCGGTGGGCATCTGCAGCGCATCATCTGTAGCCCCTCTCCACGTCTGATTCCTCTGCCTTTTATCTCCTTCCAGCCGGATTACTGTAATTACTCGCACATACGCGTTGGTCTGTCCTCCTTGCCCTGCGTGATGCTGGAATAGTACATCGCTGCCAGTCTTATTAGTGCATCCAGAAAGGTAGACCACATTTCCCTGTTGGCTTGTCTTAACCTTTCTCCTGCGCTGCTGCCGCTGCACCACGGTGGTCTGTGAGGCTTGACATTCCAGGACAAACTTCATCGCTTGTTTACCGAGTTTATAACTGGAATTTTGCCTCCCTTGAGTTTCACCATTTCTCTATTTGCAGCCTCTACTTCATTTTTTTTGTAATGCTAAAAATGAGAACGTCCTTAATGCTTCTTTGCTTTTTAGCCGCCGAAAGCAAAACCCATGTCCGCACTTTAGATTTAAACAGGAGACTATGCTCGCGTGTGAGGGCTCGTGTGAGCACTTCCTGCGTGCAGCCGCCCGCAGCCAGCGCGGCTGATAACATGGCGGTGACACCGTCTATCAGGACAGAGAACCTAATCGCCTTTTATGTCACAGTCACCCAACTGTTCGACTTATGGACCCTCGTTTCGGAGTCGCAGCTGTAGTTGATAATAATAGTGATGTCAAAGACGATAATGACGCTGATGACAGCGATGATGGCAACAGTGACAAGGATGATGATGAGTAGTGAAGTCGCCGTGACGACCACCGAGCGCGTTTCCTCTGTGATGTAGGGAAACGGGATGTGATAGTCATCACGGCGGCGCCGGGGTCGTTTTTCCCTAATTAGATTTTTCATTAAAAAAAAAAAAAAGGTTTTTATACGTCTGTGCAATATTGAGAATATGTAGAAACATAGTAATGAACGGTAAACACAGGTACATAAAAATAACATCTGCATTAATAATGTAAACATCTGCCAGATAATTAAAGCGGCTCTTCCCTGAGAAACAAAGCTGTTCTCTGCGGCAGCCGGCGCCGTGATTTGATTTACATCCGTAATGTTACTAATCACGTAGAATTTAATCTGGATGTTGTTGTTTGAATAAATTGTTTGCCGTTTGGTGCGGGCAATATTTGTTTCAGTGTCACTGTGATTGGATTGAACACAGTGTCCTGAATCAGAAGTGGAGGCAACGCTGAACTTCCTCCGCCTGGAGTGTGAATTTCAATCAAGTCTGAAGCTCACAAACACCCGCTCCCAAAAAAGTTTGGACAGTGTGTTGAAGATAACATCAACTTTATTCTCAATCGCAACAGGAGGAAAAAAAAACCCTACACATTCACAACTTTACAGTTTCGAACCACGATTTAAAACTGAAGACAATCACAGAGCTGAATTAGATAAACATGAATGAAATCTAAATGCTGTAATTTACAGATCTCTTGAATCATGTTGTCTCTGTTGAACATAAACAACATATCAGATGTTAAAAAATTAGAAACTTGACCATGTCTTGATATATTTGAGCTCTTTTTGAGTTTGGTGGCAGCAACGCTTCACAAGAAATCAGGAAAGCTCGGGACTCAAATGGTAATCGGCACAGATCAGTAACTCCCGAAACAGTGTTTGACAACTCACTGAGTAAAATGGAAACAGGTTAGTCACATGACTGGGCGTCGAAGGAGCACTTCAGACAGGACCATCCTGCCTGATGTGAAGGTAGACAGAGGGTCACCAGTGTATGAAACGCATCCATCTTCTGCACCGCTTCTCCATCTCTGGCCGATCTCATCTTACGAAGGCAGACGGCACCCTGAACAGGCTGCCAGCCCATCACAGGGCAAACCTGCAGAGACACACAATCACACACTCCATTTCTGGCCTACGAACATTTCAGAGCAGGCGGTTGACCTCATTTGACCAGAAGCATGTTTCTGGACGCTGGTGTTTCTAAGGAAAAACTCACCCACAATGTGCAACATCTCAGCGACTCGTATGTGAAGGACAAGAATTCAGAAACTCCATCCACTGGCGTCTCTTGATTTTACAGCTGGTAAAAGACGAGGAATTTGTTGCTACCTTCAAAATCAAAACAAGCTGGTTTATTCCACAAAACAGTCGAATGTGTTAGTTTCATTAGCAGATGTGTAGTTTATTTCCTTAAAACAATGCGCCAGATGCTCAGATCGGCCATTATTGCATTTTGTTTCTCTTCTCTAATTAATCTCCACACTGTCCCAACTTTTTGGTTTCTAAACATTCAAAATATTTTAAAGATCTATTTGTTCAGAACATCTTTCAGATTTACTTGAACACGGACGCTCCTTCAGGGTAACCCTTCATCAAGCTAAATCCACATGTGAGTCATGAAAAAAAACAACCACAACTTGTACCTGAAGTGACCGTGAACAAAATCGAGTGTTGTTGATGGTGTGATGCAGCGTAGCTGATGACTGCAGCACCACCACCACCACGCCCTGACTGGAGGCTCCTCCGCCCTGCACTGACGTCGTCTTTTGGGGTGCGGATTAAAGATTTTGTCTGGATTAGATGACTGGCTAATCACCGATGAATGGCTGAGCCCCGGTTACTTAATGCCTGGTGAGGGATAGGCCGATCAACTTGCAGTCGCAGAGCTGACCGGGTGTCACTGTTGTTCTCCGTCTGTTTTAAAGCCTTGTGTGCCTCTGTCTGACCCACAGCAGCCCAAAAAACAACGTTAAAAAAAAACAAAACATGACAGTAAAAACGAGAGGAAGAGATGGGAGATGACAAAGGTCAACACTGGATCCAAACCAGGGACGTTGTGATACATGAGCAATGCCTCAACCCTGAGACCACGAGGGGCTTCGCTGCGCATTTAAATGAATAAGTATTACAACTATTATGTGAGTTCAAGGCAAGTCAGAGTGACACATTCGCTGGCTGTTGGTTCTGGCCTCAGTCTGGGCTTGAATAAGAAGGATTTGTGCGCGTGTGCGTGTGTGTGCATGCGTGTGTGTGTTAGCTTGGACTCGTATTGCATTCATTAAACTTTGTAAGCAGGCAGCTGATTCTTCTGCGAGAGCGCATGACAGCTAATCGAGCATTAGGACTGCGCAGCATGCAAACGCTCAATGGAGATAAAAAAAAAAAAACATCATGAAAATGTGACAATACTTCTTCTCTCTTTTATTTTCAGATGGGGGGGCGGGCATTTTCCCTGCCCCACCCATCACTTGTTTCACTAGTTCTTTACATAAAATAAACAACCTGAACTTAAGCCTCTCAAAGATCAAGTTTTTAATTCCTCTTAGAAACCAGAGGAATGCAGAGATTCCTGCTCGTAAAGCTTCTTTCTGCAGATACAACAGGCCACAAACCTGATCGTGTGTATGAGACAGTATATAGGTGAGAGAAAACTGCAAGTTTTGTAATTGTCGGCACTTCCTCGGACCTGCTGCTGAAATGCTCGCTCACCGTAATTGGTTTGTGAACAAAGGGATGCATCCTCCAGAGCGAATACTCTCTATAGGTACCGAGCAGCCGCTGAACCTCTCAGTTGCCTAATAAGCCAATTACGGCGAGTTGCGTCCAAGCCAATCAATCATAGTTAGGACGCCGTTTGACAAAGTTGCCGGACTTGAGGGACCAGGAGCCATCGCTGCGCCGCCGTCTCGCATCAATCATCACTCAAGTGCAAATCGCCAAAGAAGACTGATTTTCAGATGTTTTTTTTTCTCCCTTTGTTGTTGACTGCAGCTGCAGGTACATGAAAAAAGGTTCAATCAATTTTCATGACAACTCTCACAAATTGACTTCTTTGGGCTTTAATTTATCACATATATTGTTTGGCATTACTCTGTTTTTTTGTTGTGATCAGTTTTTGTGCTGATGAAAATTTGAACTTGGTTCATTTTTTTTCAGCTGAACAGAGGTGGAAGAAGGCAACTTTGATGAGTTTGAGGGGCACAAAACTTTCAGTGTCTCCATCAAAAAAAAGTGAAATTACAACAGAGCCCTTCAACCCAACAATTTAGGAGAATTTTAAGGTTCATGTTTTTGTTTCACATTGTTTTGGGTGTAAGGCTGCGGTGGTTTTGTTGGTGTGAGTTTTAATTCAAGCGAAACTCACATGTTAAAGTTTTTTTTTTTTTTCTTGTAATATTTATCCACAATATTGATAGCCTGGATCTTGTCCTCGTTTCAACCTCAGAAATCCCAGTGTTGTCTTGGTCCCGGCATCCAAAAATCTTGATCAAGTAAAGTTCGATATCACAGGCAAACGTGTGTGGAAGCTGATCAACACACAGGGTGTACTGAGGATCGAATGTCAGACAGCAAAACAGGAAATACTGCGTATTTAGCGTATTGAGTTTACAATACTGTATAGAGGAGTGAAGGCAGATTATCTACTGTGTGCAAAGTGATTTGCCTGCCTGAAAGTGTGTTTTTCCATCTTATTTCTGTCTACTCCTGCTGGTGCAAACCAGCTCAGCCTTTACTGGAGATGCTTCTGTCATTATGCCAAGCAGGTTCTTCTCAGCAAAAGCTCATCTTTTAACAATGTGTTAATATAGTGTGGGGGACGTTCAGATTTTACTGTTATGCTCTGATGTTTTTGACAAGTTTCTCTACTTCCTTCTTTGCGCTGCATCTCGTCTTTCCAAGGCAGACAGATGCAGCAGCACACACTAAACCCTCATTTAAAAGCTCTTGTTTGTGCAAGTTGTCTCCCGGCCTCCTGTTCTAAGTACATGACTCAAAACCAAAGGGAATCTCTTTGTGTTTGCGCACTATTTAGCGTGTGTCATTGGTTGATCAGGTCCTCAGTCACGTCTTGGTCTCCTGCTCTGTGGTCTCGGTCACGTCTTGTGAGATCTTGACGACATTATTCTGTACGGTTTTGGGTGAATGAGGTTTCTGCTGCCATCCATCAGTTCAGGAAAAACATATAGGGTTGGATAAAAAAAAAGGTAATTTGGTTTTGTTGTATCTTGAACATCAGGCTCTCAATCAATGCAGCATTTGTAGCCTTGCAAGTGTACATTATACTGACAAAAGCACTCGTACATTTACGCTGCGATGCCGCTGTGCATAATCAACATATGCAGTGAGTAATTTACCTGCATGTTGTTTGGTAGAAGTGTTTGTCTCCCCATCTATTGCACAGATAAGCATCCGTATGTGCTAAGGGCAGCAGCGCACGCCTGGAGGCATTCGCCATCCATGTGCTTCATGTGTCCTTTCGGGGTGATGGTGGTGGTGGTGGTGGAGGCGGGGGGGGGGGGGGGGCCCGCCGAGGGGCAGGCCGGTGGGGGGGGG
>JAUESE010000085.1:12389617-12405243 GCA_032274725.1 Malacoctenus triangulatus
CACACACACACATAATGAGCACCAAATCGAATCTTGTTTACATGATAATTCAGTTATGTCTCAAACACACACGTGCACAAACAAGTGCACGTGTTGTAGCAGTTGACTCCCAGGTGGATAAGCTGCTGCTGCTGCTGCTGCTGCTGCTAAGCACACTTGGTGTGTACACGAGGGAGGGAGGACTCACAAAGCTGATTACACTGATTGAGACAGCATAAGCTACAATGGAGGAAATTAGCCAGTTGTACCAGTTTTTTTTTTGTCTTGTAAAAAGTAGGAGTTCGTGCATGAGGCCATGTTTTAGAATAATGCTTTTAAACTCACTGAAAAATGTCTTAAATATTTTGCTTTTTTTGTTTTGTTTTTTTTTGTTTGTTAAACCTTGGTGGGAATTTCACCGAAGCTTACTCACACAAAATATGATGGTGTTGTCGGGCCTCTTTAGAGCAGGTACACACAAACAACTTGTTTGTCTTTGTTTTACCGGAGAAAGCTGAATTTGTTTCACCTCAACCTTTAATGCGTATAAAGTCTTCACAGAAGACACGTGGCGTATCAACAGACCAGCCACAAACTTACCTAGAAATCAGAACTGTACAAATGCCAAATAAATCCAACTGTATGCGTGTCTTATGTATCGCTCCCTCTCTCTGCTGAAAGGTGTGCTGCTCTGGGTCACAGCCTGCACTTTGGCCACTCCACCTGCAGCGCTGCCATATCTGTCCATGTGCCTCACAACTTGTTCAGAAAGTCACGTGTCACAGTAGAGCGAACGTTTCAATGAGAAATCGTCGAATAGACATTTCAGTGGCTTTATGGACCGCAGTTTGCTGAGTGCATCGGTGACTCGGAAGTGAAGCGCTTCAGAGACAAAGGACAAAGGACTTGAAAGCTCCATATCTGTCTTTTAGACTGAAAGATTTCAAAGCTGTAGTCATTTTATTCTTCAGAGTTTTAACTCAAGTCATAAAAATCAAATACTCAATACTTGAAAGTTACAAAAAGACGCTGAATTGTTTTAAATGCTCGTTAGTTTTTGTGCTAAGTGCGTAGAAACATTTAAGATGTGCCCATAAAACCAAAAAGCTGTGATGCTCTGTTCTCAGTTTAACTGAAGAGAAAAAGGACGCAGCCCGGTAGAACCACGTTGCTGCTGTCTCCTAGTGATAAAGTAACATGAGAGTGTCTAACAGAAACAAGCCAACACACAGAGAGAGAGAGAGAAGCAGCTGATCATTGAAGTCCACCTCTAGAAACTTTTCACACTGCCTGCACTCTTGCTCAGGCTGTTCCCCACCGTGACCGGTGTGTTTTCCAGCCCTCGAAGCCACTCGGTGCATTTCAGCACCACGCGCTCGTCCACGCTGTAGTCCTCCTCTTCCTCGTACTCCACGTCGTCGTACCTGTGCTGCTCGTTCAGAAGGGAGATCTTCACGATTGAGTTTATGTCCCTCAGTTCGGCGTCCGAAAGCTTTTTAGCGGCCGTCCTGCTGTTCAGAGTGCCGTTCCTCGGCGCCGCCGCCGGCTGGTGCCTTTTAGGCACGTTCTCCCTCCTGCGTCTGGAGTCCGCGGCGCTCCCGGGAGCGCTGGCTCCGCTCGCGGCGCTCCTCGCCGACGATCGCTGATGCCTCTCGCTGTTCCTCCTCTGCAGCAGCAGAACGGCCTCGGGCGTGAGCGTCAGCGTGAAGCGGGCCTCGTCTTGATCTCTGCCTCTGGTCTTGCCCTCCGGCTCGGTCCTCATGGGGGTGTGGCTCACGTGTTTCTGCTGCTGGGTCTTGGTCAGAGGCTCCCCTGAGACGGAATCGGGGGAGAGGAGGGTCTTGGAGGGGGGCAGCGGCCGGTCTTTCCTCTTTGCGTTCAGCTCTGCTCCCGATACTCCTTTGGCGGTGGGTAGGTGACTCCTGGGTGGACTCTTCTTCCCCAGCTGCTTCAGGTTTAGAGTCAGACGCTCCTTCACCGAGCTGCTTTTGTCTTCTCTCTGAGCCTTCGTTTTGTTCACGGCCACCAGAGAGGAAGTGCTGTTGATCGGCCTCTCCTTCCCGGTCAGTCCAGACAGTCCCGAGCGCGCAATCGACACTGGAGGTATGAAGGGCATTTTGGCAACGCAGAGGATCAGATAGGAGAGGAGTTCAGTTTTGCGGCTGAAGCTGTGGAAGAAGAAAAACGTGGGCACTAAGGAGGAAACCGACTTGCTGAGGGAGGCGAGATACTCCGATGCATCTTCAGCCATGCAGCGGTCAGACAGCTGGCGCGTTGCTGCTGGGTCCCATCCGCGCTCGTCTATCCAGGAGTCGCCGGCACCCTGCCGGCGTCTTATAACGGAGCAGCAGCGTCGAGAAGTGGGAGGGGTGCCGTGGCGGTGCCTCCTTTCAAGCGTGTGTGACCTCTGAGGGGGGGAGGAGGAAGAGGTCTGGCCGCCTCTCAAATACCCATTACTGTGAGGCTCAAAGATCTAAAATAAACCGACACTTCTAATCCCAGGGCCTGATCAGGGAGCGCACGTTCACTACACACAAGTGCACATGCAAGCGTAATCCACAGGCTGCATGGTTGACTGTGTGTTTGTGTTAGAGTGACAGATGTTGGAATAAAATGATAAAGGCCAATGAGGACCTTTTTTTTCCTCCCCTCTCTGTAGTTAGATGTTTCCTTTTATAAAAGAAAATCATGACAAGATAAATTGTTAATACTTTATTAGTTTGCTTCCAAAAAAGGATTAAAACTTGCTCAAACTAAAATCCAACAGTGACAGATGCATCGAGACACACTTGAAGACAGACAGGTTTTTCAATGCAGGTGAAATCATTCGCAGCACGTCCTCCTCTGCACATGGAGGACCAGGTTGCAGCGGGGACAGGTGTGATAGGCGTCCTTGCAGCAATTGAGAAAAAACGGAATCAGGCAGCAGCCGAGCACCAACCTGCGAGACAGAAGTGACTCATCGGTGCGCGTCGCAGGCGTGTGTGCGCGCGATCGGGTAACAGATTAGGTAACAGGATTTAGCCGTTTGAATGAGTCTGGCCTCACCCGCACAACACAAACACAAGGCACATGAGCCACGCGTGCGGCCCGACCCGGAAGGTGACCTGCGAGGTGACCTGGGTCTCGCAGGCGGGGCATGTGGTCAGCGCGGGGCTGCGGTACAGGGCGCGCTCGTAGCTCACAAACTTCACTCTGGGCACGTAGGTGGGAGTCGCCGACACTGCAGAGAAGTCTTTAAGGAACCATTAAAATATTACAGATATCATTCCGAACCAAACACTTAAAAAAACATTAACAAACTGCTTCAGGTTGCAGAAATTAAAAGTGAGTTTTTTCTCACGTTACTGCAGTGTGCACCGACTTATCTGAACTTGAAAGGGAAAAAATTGTGCACCTTTTAATTTGGTTACAATTTACTTTTAGAAAAATAAAAATTTTAAATGAGACCAACTACAAAAATCCTAATTAGGAAGAATTAAAGCTAAAACGTAGACTTTATTCAAAAGGTTTTTCTCTGGATGTGAACCACCTACCTGGTAAAGATGCATTTCTTTGGTTCGACTCGTTAAATGTTGGGGATAAGGGGTGTGTGGACATGGGTGGAGGTGGTGGGGGCAGTGAGGCGATGGAGAGCGTGCGGGCCGTGGGAATCCCCAACTCCAACCCTGTTTTACTCCCATCTGAATAAAAGCACACAAGCTGAAGCCTTTTGGACCGTTCACATAGAGCTCTAACTGGCTCCACAAACAAAGGAAGGGCCGATCCAATTCAGTTTACCTGATATGATGTACGGAGGAGGTGTAGGAAAGGACTCTTCTGCTTTTGTTTCCATTTAAAACGTTGATTTTCAAAAAATGTCACTAACAAAAAAATATGTGTAAAAGCTTGCTGAATGTGCTGCCAGGTTTCAGATGTGCAGCTACGCAGCTGTTTGGCACACCTGCCAGGTGCAGTTGATTTGAAATCTCCTCTGATTTGGTGAAGAAACTGCTTCCCATAAGTCAGAGGTCATTGAGATTTTTTTTATCGTAGTGTTTTATTAACAAAACAGAAAAAAGCCAAATTTTTTTAAAGATGAGGCTAACTTTCATCCGAATTTTATTTTATTTTGGGGTTTGTTTGTTTTGTTTGACTGTAAGAAACACTCAACTACGTGTAACGGACAAACAAACTAAATGGATTGCTCATGCAAAAACGCTTTAAATGCAGTGAACACAGATTTCCAACTACTCCATGTTTAATTGAAACTGGCATCAACACATGTGAAGTCGCTCTCGACAGGACAACCTCTGATTTATCCCCTGTCTGTGTGGTTTCGGGTGTTTGGGGCCCCTGGCGGCCAGCAGCAGTGCTGTGGCCCTCAGTGACACGATGGCAGCGGAGCCCGGAGGTTCCTAAATGAGCCGCGGGGGGCGCTGTTCCGCGCTGTTGTCAGTTTCTGTGCGCGACACATCGACGTTGAACGAGCCCCCCTTCACTTGAATCCCACAGCTAGCGTGATGATGCTAAGCTAGCTGTCAGCCAGGCATCCACGGGTTTTGCTGCCGAGTTAGCTACCGGATGCTCCCGATCGTATCCTGCGGGCCGTCTTGACATTCCCTCCACATTCCTGGACGAATTCGTGTCGACTGACCAGAGTCCGCGAATTCAGGTCCACTCCTGAACTAACCTCTCCCCGCTAGCGTCATTTAGCTCGCCGGCTAACGAGAGCGCCCACTCGGAGAACCGGACTGACGAGGTGAGTTAGCACTGCGGGCTAGCGGGGTGTGAGGCTCATTGGTGCCGCTGTCGTCGGGACGAAAAAGCGTCTCCTCGGAGTGAAACGCCGGCGTGCACCGGATCGGACGCGGGCCTGCCGGTAAACCTGTGGATAGCAGCGCGACATTTTGGTCAGAAATGTGGCTGAGCCGCCTGTCAGGCCTGTCGGACACCGGTTAAATCGATGCTAGCGCTCGGAAGTAACGTCAGGGGTGTTAGTCGATTTACCGACCGGCACAACTAACCGAGTCATGTTCGTACTACTGTAGCCAGTAAAAGAAGTCAGTCCTGGACCAGGAAAGTAATTTTATGTCATGTCGTCTCTGCAATAGCCGGTCTTAGTTCGCTTGCTAACATCACCGTGACAACATTATTGAAGCTAACAGACATTAGAAGCAGGTTGTGACTGATGGTGGAATCACGCTAACTAGTCTCGTCGAAGTTACCCTCAGTTAAAGTTAACTAGTAGTCTCATTGTGGGGGGGAGGTCAGCGTGCTGAAGCTGCGTTTGTCGTCATGTGGCGGTGTGAGGGGTGAAGGAGCCGACACAGGCGGAGCTTCGGTCGGCTGCTGTCTTTGGGTTTGTTTGCTAGTCAGCTAAACTAACTTTAGCTTCGCAGAGCTCCTGTGAAAGGACCACACCCAGTCGAGATGTCCCTCCATCAGTTTCTGCTGGAACCCATCACCTGCCACGCGTGGAACCGCGACAGGACACGTAAGGGCCCCGCTCCTCCTGTCTGCCTGCTCCAACCTGCACCTCCACCAACTCAACAACACCTCCACCAACTCAACAAAAGCTCTTGTATAAAGCAGCCACTCGTATATACAAAACAATTCAAAACTATCTTCATTTATCCACGAAGGAGTGCTCGTAGTGACATCAAGAAAGGCTCACAGATAGAGTTTGTTAGATTGGGGCATTTTGTTGAGTCCACATTGTTTGACCAGTTTCAGAAACCTGTCCAACTTGTTTTTGTTATCAGCCTGGCCATTGTGTTACTCTGCGGTGTTTTCTTTCCTCTGCAGAAATCGCAATCAGTCCCAACAACCATGAAGTTCATATCTACAAGAAGAGCGGTAACCAGTGGGTGAAGACCCACGAGCTGAAGGAGCACAATGGACACATAACAGGTACTGAGTGGAGCCCTAGTGAACGTTTGTTTGTGGCTGACGATGACTCATAATCCAATAAGATCACTCTGTCACCATGTCTCAGACAAACAAACTGACGTCTGTGAAATGCATGAAGTATTTATCCCCAGTGAAGTCTTTTTCTGAATATTCTTGGTGACTGCTGGACTCACCCGTGATACATGCCGTCAGTACGTATTTTCTCTCTTCCGGCCAGGTATTGACTGGGCTCCTAAAAGCGACCGCATAGTGACATGTGGAGCAGACCGCAACGCCTACGTGTGGTCCCAGAAGGAGGGCGTGTGGAAGCCCACCCTGGTCATCCTCAGGATCAACCGAGCAGCCACCTTTGTCAAGTGGTCTCCGCTGGAGAACAAGTTTGCAGTTGGCAGTGGAGCTCGACTCATCTCTGTCTGCTACTTTGAGTCTGAGAATGACTGGTAGGAGTCTTGATGTGACACTTTGCAAATGTAGCTGATAAATCTGTCAAATAAGTGACGGGTTTAATTTTGCTCATCAGTCTGCAGTTTGAAGCATTTTGAATAAAATGTTCTCCAACTTTACACTTCTACATTTCAAGTAACATTCAGTATTAACTCATTACTGTGGTGCACAGTAACCACCTTTCTGTACTGAACCTGTACCTGTTTATCCTCACCTGACTTAAAGACCTAAGTGCTGCATTCCAAACCGCTGATGAAGATCCACTCCCAAGCTCACATTACTTTATTTTCCACAGATCCTGGACCAGCCAGTTTTTCTTTTGTGGTCCTCTCCTTTACAAAGCGTGAATACACAGCTTGTGCAGCAGCTATGGAGTCTGCTTGACGTTTCTATTTGTGCCCCTCTCTCTCTCTCTCTGTGTTGAAGGTGGGTGAGCAAGCACATCAAAAAGCCCATCCGCTCCACCATCCTCAGCCTGGACTGGCATCCCAACAATATCCTGCTGGCTGCCGGTTCCTGTGACTTCAAATGCAGGTAAAACATAATCGTACCTGAAGTTCTGAAGGAAATCTCCAAACGAGTAAAGAAATAACTGTCCAAAAAGCAGTCGGCCTCCCTGCTTTATTTGCAGTCTTTTTTTTTTCCTCCTTGTAACTGGGCTCTCCCCTCCCTCTTCGTCCTCCAGGGTGTTCTCAGCCTACATTAAGGAGGTTGAAGAGAAACCAGGCCCCACACCCTGGGGCAGCAAGATGCCATTTGGGGCTGTGCTAGCAGAATTCGGAGGAGCTGGTCTGTATTGTTTGGCTGAGTCTCTTTTCATGTGGCCACCGCTCCATTTGGAAGTAAACAAGCTCTGATTTTTGCGTGTCTTCTGCTTGTTTTTTTTCTTTCCCATTAGGTGGAGGTGGGTGGGTCCACTCCGTCTCTTTCTCAGCCTCTGGTAACCGTCTGGCTTGGGTCAGCCATGACAGCACTGTCACTGTGGTGGACAGCTCCAAGACTGCCAGGTACTTTATCTCTCCTCTTAAAGCATGCTGTTTACAGCTACTCTCAGGTTCAACATATTTATGCTTCGTCTAAAAATAAAGAAATAAAAGGACACAATAGAGGCCTGATGTCCATTATATTTACCTGATGGGACAATTGGACGGAACACTGATGGATTAGAGTCATATGAAAACACTAGAAACCAAATAAAAAGGTTTTATTTAGTTTCAGTTAAAGAATATTGATCTATGAACATAATCAAGGAAACTGTACAAAAAGTCTCAAGCTGCTGACTGTAAAGTCACAGTGTTGAGGTCAGTTCTAGCTTGTAAAGCACATAGTGTATTGATAGGCATGTTGTTTCTGAGGTGGCTCAACGTTTGTCCTTCAAACCAACCTGGTTCAGGACCTGAAGGGAAGTTTTGTTGCTGAGCAACAGACGTTGAGACCGATTTTTTCCAAGCAGTCAAATGAAACAGAAATGACCCTTTTTTCATTGAATGAATTAAAGCCTCCCACGCTGAAAAATCATTTCATTTAAAAATCCATTTGTGAAATAAATACGACTTGATTTTAAACACAAATTAAAACCTCTTCATCTGATTTAATCACAATCTCGGTCGCTGTACATAATCCCTGACGTGTCTTTGGGCCTGCAGAGCATCAGCATCAGGTGAACCAGATCTGTGGCTCAAACATAGTGACGCAATATAAACGTGGCTATAAAGGGTGGTTGAGGATTACAGTGTGGAGATGTCAGCAAAATGTGACTGAAACAAGTGTTCTTATCAAAGTGCTCTGAGCGTTTCAGCCTCCAGTCGATCAGCGAGCTGTTGAATCGAGTGTCCTCGCTGCGTGCCGCGTCTTTCATCTTATCAAGTGTTATTAAACCAGCTGAGTGTCACGATGGTTTAATCTGCGTGGTTTGTGTGTGTGTGTGTGTGTGTGTTTAGTCCCTCACAGCTGAAGACGGAGTTCCTCCCTCTCCTCAGCGTCATATTCATTTCAGAGAACAGTCTAGTGGCCGCGGTAAGTTGTCTAAAACGGACCATCGAATGTTGGCGTGCGCGGTGGTGGTAGACAGCCGTCCGAGCCGTGTCCTCTGTCGTCCGTCAGGGCCACGACTGCTGCCCCATGCTGTTCCGCTACGACGACGGCGGCTCGCTGACGTTCGTGTCGAAGCTGGACCTCCCCAAGCAGAGCATCCAGAGGAACATCTCTGCCATGGAGCGCTTCAGGAACATGGACAAAAGAGCCACCACCGAGGACCGCAACACTGCCCTGGACACACTGCACCAGAACAGCATCACGTAAGTGATGGTCGTAGTTGTCAGTCAGTTGTTTATCATTTGATATACAACATAGATTCTTTAGAAAAAGTCATTTTAAGGAGGAGGAAAAAGAGTACATGTCCTGAAAAATCCTCCAACAACCCAGCGAAGCATTTAAACCTCTGCTCTAAAATGTTCTCAAGTCAAATTCAGACTTTATTTTTCCTATTCCTAGAATTTATTCACAATTTCAACCCTGCCGGTCTTTGCCATTTTCTATTTTCTTAGCTGTTGGTATCTTTACCAAGTGTTTAATTTGGGCATTTCCCATATAAATCACAGGGAAGAAGCTGATCTGCCCTTTGGGACTGAAGTCTTTGGAACGTCTTCTAGCCAATGTTTAAAATCCAACACAACTCTGTACATTCAGTCAATCCAGGGCTGAGATTCCACGTTTGTTTTGAAGAGAGAAGTTTCACACTTTGTTGGTCACTTTTTTAATCGTGAAAGTTATGGACTGAATTGAAAAGAACCTTAAATGTATGGAAAACATGTCCCATTAGCATCATTTTCAAATGATTGTAGTAATACTTTTACTCCCATGCAAATACTCGGGGATTCGAGTATCGACTGTTTTGAGTGATTTTTGAACACTAAAACAGGGTTTTTCCTGCAGCCCCTTAGAGCCACACTGACTTCTTTCACATTAATTGAAGCTGTTCATCTACAGCTCAGCACTCAGTGTTCCACTTTAAGGACCAAAGTGGAAATCGTCCACTTTGGTCCTTAAACTTAGGTCCTCGTTCTGCTCTTTGATGTACCTTCACGTGCTTCTGTGCGCCGACCAAACTGTCGATGTGCTCCTCCTCCTCTTCAGCCAAGTGTCTATCTATGAGGGAGACAAAAGGGATTGTCGCAAGTTCTGCACCACAGGCATCGACGGGGCGATGACCATTTGGGACTTCAAGGTAGGCGGGCTGGCGAGGTGGGCAGCTTCACTCCACCCTCAGGGTCTCCCCCTACTGACCCCCTCTCCTGTGTCTCCGTCCTCAGAGTCTAGAAGCTTCTATCCAGGGTCTCCGCATCATGTGAAGAAATCTTGTGAATGAATGAAGAGACGGCGCGGCCTCACTTCTCTCTCACCTCGCCCCTCCCCCCTCTACATCCCCCCCCCTCTCCTCACTCCTTCAACGCAGCCAGTAACATACAAAACTGACCACCTTATCGAGTGTCTGCTGAAGCACTGATCAGACCGTAACGCACCCTTGTGGGTGCCCACTCTCACACGCACGCACGCACACACACACACACACACACTAATACACACACTACACACACTGAGCTGGCGTGTGACATCACTGTTGATTTATTTTTGGTTTGTTTTTAAATGAAGGTTAACCAGGTGTCAAAGTGGGAAGGTCCTCTGACACGTATTAAAAACGTGACGTGAAATGTGTGTTTTTATGTTCTCTAACCTCCTGTACCAAAAGTTGAACACTAAAAGGTGCGTTTTATCCAAAAATCAGGCCGTACTTCACCTCAGAGTCACCCCAACATGAACTCTGAATATCAGCAGATGGGAGGAGCCATCATTTTACTTCCTGAAGGACGCCGAGTGTTCTTCAGCGGGGAGGGAGGGAGGGAGTCTTTGTTTAGGTTCTTGATATTCCGGGTCCATGTTGTGGGTTGGCTGCTGAGAGCTGTACAGGTCTGATGGTGGAAGAGAGAAAGCAGCCGTCTGTACTCGGTGCAGCGTTCCTGCTGGCCAGCACTAGGCTCTGTAGCTACGACACTAAAACCACACGAGATGGAGGGTTTCTATGTAACTGATCATGAGGTAGACATGAAATAAAGATGAAGATACATTTACAGTACACAACCCACTCGACTGCAGTCTTCCTTTCTCCTCGCACGCCGGCCGGTTCGTGTGTCTGCGGTCCGCAACTCTGCCCGTCTCCCTCCGAGGACGATCGGATAACTGACGTCACTGAAACTATCGCAGCAGGTCGGGTTTGTTTTCCTGAAACGTGAGGTACAGAAGGGAACGTGGAGTGAAGCGAAGAGTCAAGTTTGGCTGAAACTGAGTAAATCAGGTGTGATTGATGGATGATGTTTCAATATTTGCATCGTTTGCCAGAGTCCAGTGCGTCACACTGGCCATGCTCCCACAGTCTGACTGGAAGCTGGTTTGGAGAGATCTTTTTTTTAACCTCTCTGTTAAATAATGTGAAGGACAACTCGAGTAAATTAAACTTCTTTATTTCTGCTTCACATGCCCTCAATCTTGGTGCTAAAGCAGGGCGAGGCAGAATGTGGGTTAGTGTCGTCCGAAGGCTTTTCGTGGCCGTCCAAAAAGGTGACTCCAATGTAAAACCCTCAACCTGCATATAGAGGCCACAGTGGGAGGGAGTGTGCAGCAGAGAGCTGTGATGGTGGGGGGAGTTATCTGTGCTGATTTCCATCAGAAGGCTTCTGTCAGTGCATTAGTGGAAAGACTTGCAAAGCTGGCCTTTGCATTGCGGTGGCGTCTTTACTCAGAGGCAAGCGAGTGACACAAGCACAAATTTATTTGGAGTGCGGAGTGAAAGTGTCGCATACCTGAGGAACACCTGGCCGCTCGCCGCGCCGTGAGGGCAAGTGGAGGCCGCGTGACGCTTTGGGCAACATGGATCTCCTGTCGGCTGATACCGACCACCTACCTGCTTATTGTTGCAAGTTTTATACTGTAAAAAAAAGACGGTTCAGAGAGGCCAGCGGGAAGTTGGAAGGGTTCGTTTGGCCTCCAAATTCCTCCGATTTTAATTTAGGCCTCACAACTTCCAGCAGATGGGGATAAAAATCTGCTGCTGACTTCTTGGTGCTCAAAACGAAAGCATACTTCTGGAGTCAAGCTGTGTGTGTGTGTGTGTGTGTGTGTGTGTGTGTGTGTGTGTGTGTGTGTGTGTGCGCACACGCACATTATAGGTCATTTGGTTACTAAGTGACAGCTGACCACTTTAAAAACAGCAGCAATGGTTGCAGTGAGCTTTCGAATGTAAGTTTTGGTTCAGAAACGTCTTCATGCTAAATCACAGGAGCCCACTTTGGGACAAAGAAGCACTTTACACAACCAAGACTTTCAAAATTTAGCGTTCCTCATAATTTTGCAATAGAAGGATACATTTTCATTGTTTACTTGATCTGGTACGATGTCAGAGAAGCTGCATGGACTGCTGAGGAGCCAGCGTCACCAAGAAGCTCCTGACCCTGCTAGCTCGGGGCTAAAAGGCCACTGCGGAGTCCAACAGAAAGCCCCCCCCCGCCACACACACACACACACACGCACACACACACAGCAGCCCTTCACAGGGCACTGTGTGGTCTCCAGTGGTCCACATCCATAGTTCACACATGAAAAGATACAGTACAGCCAGACTCTCTGCTGTTGATCTCTGCATTGTTCATCCAGTTGACTACATGGTTTACTGCTGCTGTGATCTCATTTAGGACGCAAAAGCAAAGCAGTAATCTAACACAAATAACAATCATCCACGCTCAGCTTTATTACAGACTGCAGACAAAAAGGGAAGCACAAATATACAACTTTTAAAATCACCTGTCACATGAAACTGATTCTCTGACAGAGAACACAATGCGAGAGTGCATCATGGGACGCACGAGTTAAAAGTGTGACAATGCTCATTTTAACCAAAATGTAGTTGCTTAGAGGTGAGGGAAGTAAAAACAGAGACATGTTGATTTCTAAAAGTAAAAGTGAGCCAACTCTTTTGTAAAAAGTTCAACTCAGCGGTAAAAATGTATGGTAAACAGGAGCAATGTCATGCTCTCCCCACCCTTCTCCCCCTGGCACCACCCTTTCCTCCCCCTCCCCTCCTGCTGTGGAGTTTTCTTCCCTCCTCTTTAACTTGTTCCTCTCTCTGTGCAGCACTGAACTTAGTCCCTCCCCCTTCTTTTTTTTTTTTTTTATGTCTTTCATGCCTTTTTTTCATGCCCCACTCAGTTTCAACCTCCTCCTTTTCACATAACATTGCATTGTGCTCAGGCTCCTCCCTCTCTTCCTAGTTTCAACCCGCAAAGCCTCGCTTTCGCTCCCTGTTTCTGGTTTGAAAAAAAATGGAAAAAGTTTGATCCCATTTCCTCACATTTCGAACTCCCCACGCCCATGATTTCTTTCTCCCCCCCCCATCCTGAGCACCAACCAGGACAAACTTCCTGCACGTCTCCCCGCCGGAGCCTCACTGTACCCTCCTCCACTTCCCCCTCTGACCTCTCCTCCCTCTCTTCAGCTCGCCTCCCCTCTTCCTGAAGCTCACTCTGTCGTTGACGGTCGCGTTGACTGGCCAGAGTCCGCGAGCTGAGCAGCCTCTCCTCCATTTGATCCGCCACCTTCCTCTGCCTCCCTCCTCTGTCGCCTTCACCCCCCCCACCACCTCCGCCTCCCCTCCACTCTCCCATCTCTGCAGCTCGCAGCAGCCATTCACCCATTCATCTCCGTCCTGCCCTCGGGGGTAAGTAGCCCAGAAAATATTTAACAGTTGACTGAGTGTTTATACATCTCACCCTCACACACCCACACACACTCACTTGGGAAGTATGATGTGTTTTTTCTCTTTTTCAGGCAGAGAATAGAGAGCGTGCAACAGGCAACCCTGCTGCCCACATTCACTCACTCAGGGCAAAGAAACCTGGACATTATTATGTAACATTTGTAAAAAAGCGGCGTGTGGAGAGTGATTCATTGAACTGCTGTTCGAGTTTTTTCGAGTTAAAGTTTGATTTCAAGGACCTGGGCCACACTTGACCCGGCACGGTTCCACTCATACCGATGGAAAAGTCTGGATTTCATTAACTGGGCCTGAGTCAGATGAGTTCAGTGTGTTTCCCCGAGCACAGACGTTCACAATCAGCTGATGTTTGCTCTCTCAGAGGACGTTGAGATGTTGGAACAATGTCCCGCTGTGTTGACTTTGTGAAGTGCTTCGTGTTGGTTGTCTCATCCCTCCCCACTGTTGCTTCCTTTTAAGAGGAACACTGTAACTTCTGTTTTTTTTTTCTTTCTAGATTTGACCGTTGCCCACCAGCCCCTGGTTCCTCTCCTCACTTCCTGATCTGTTTCTCTCGTCTGATTGGTCATGGCCTACCATAGTTTCCTGCTGGAACCAATTAGCTGTCATGCCTGGAACAAAGACGGATCCCGTAAGTCGCTTGCCTTCACGTCTTTATGTCGTCCACACTTCCGGAGCCCCCTCACTGTTAAACATGTGCATTTTGCTTCCAACTGAAGCTGCGCCGGAAAAGCGAGTCGCGCAACGAGCCGAGGTTTGTGATTGGCTCCCAGGTGGGGAGAAGGTATTTCCTGTTTCCTCCTGACAGTCCGGCACAGGAGGCCTAACTGAAGAGGCTCTTGTGCTGCGTTAAGTGGAGGAAATCAACGCCATATTTGGCTGTTTTGATCAGTGCTCGGGTTTCTGGGTAAAGCGGATGTAGCAGCCGCCTGTGGTTTCGTCACAGACTCCTGCAGTTGTAGTTTCTGTCCGCTCACGAGCTGAACACTCAAGTTTGGTCTTCCTGCAAACAAAAAAAGCGCTCACTGAAGCACCCACACCGCTGCTCTTGGACAAGCGCAGCCTCTGACTCATGTGCTGACTCCAACATGAAGGGTTCGCTGCAGCGTTATGGAAAGGAAGATTGCAGTTCTCGCACACTGTCTATTTAAAGAGCCCATGTGTCTGTGTTGCCGCCTGTGGGCAGATACATACTGGAGCGCTGTAGTTTTTTTTTTCCTCTGTTCTGGTGCTTCCAGTCAGCTGTTCTGTTCCGTTTCACTCCGCTGATCTGCCCATCACAAACTCTTCACGTCATGTCACAGTGCCCGCTGTCACACACACTCTGATTGTCCTCCTGCTGCTCTCACGTTCGTGTGTGTGTGTGTGTAGAGATCGCCCTCTGCCCCAACAACCACGACGTCCACATCTACAAGAAAGACGGGGCCAAGTGGACCAAGATCCACGAGCTGAAGGAGCACAACGGCCAGGTGACAGGTGAGACACGGGCGCCAGCGCTGACGCTTCCCAGACATGCACGCTCATAACTTTTATAATGCCGCTGAAAACATTTGTGGGTCTGAAAGACCAAAGTTCAAGAGAAAATGCAGGAGCAGGACGTTTCCAAGGAAGCCACGTCAGCCTCAGCTTTCCGGTCAGGAGCTGAATGAGAAGTTTGATCACAGTCGCTGGAGAATGACTATGAAGCTACATCTTCCAGCCACCTGGCATCGCTTCTAATAAAACCTGCAATAAATAGGAACCAGCTATTCTGGTTCTAACCAAAAGTATAATGAAACCTTCAAAATAAAATCCAACAACCTTTTATAGCGTGCTGACAAATGTCAGTGATCTGCAAAGCCACAAGTTCCTGATTTTTTTGGCAGTTTTTCTGGTTAAGCCAATCAGGTGATGGCTGCAGCTTCGGCTTGACCCTCAGATGTCTTGTAGATTACTACACAGCTACAGTCATTTCACCTTTTGAAAAGGAACCAAGAAAAACAAAGTCATTTGACGTTCGCAATCTTAAAAGAGCCATACGGACATCATGACCAGCGATGCAGAAACTGGTGTATCAGGTATCTGAAGGTACTTTCCCACCAGTATTTTCTGAACACTTTTTTGAGCAGGACATAGTAGAAAAAAAATCACCTTCGCTTGGCTCATTTTGACTGTGTACTGTGAAAGTGAGCCAAACTGTTTGGACAAGGTCAAGACGATGAGACAACTGCTGATTTGGGGCACAACTAAGGAGAGCAAAAGCATGAATAAGAGCAAAACCCAGCTCATTGATTGGTCAGGATCAAAGATAGATATCAAGCACTGTGTTGCTATGGATACACAGATGATGAGTGATGTCATGTCCTCTTTTTTGGTCAATTTACCCCCATTTGGTCCTTGTGTCGTCCAGTTAATTTTCACACTGTAAACAAAATTAAGACCCTCATTTCCAGGTGGACCTGAGTTCACTAGTTTAGTCTGCACCAGAGTTCTGATGGGAAACAAACTC
>JAUESE010000085.1:12722156-12734964 GCA_032274725.1 Malacoctenus triangulatus
GGGTCACATCAGAAGAGAAGTGGTGCTGTAAAGCTTCAGTGCCTTACTTAGTATTTATGTTTTTAATTTCTCTTCAAGTTATAGAAAAAATCAGTGCACTGATAGAAGGAGTCCAGTCGACATCAACTTTCAAATCACTATGCAATCAATGAGCCAACACAGGTTCACTCTGGACAAGTCACCAGTCCTTCACTGGACAAAAACAGAGACGGACAACATTCCCACATAGATAAACACAAGGGACATCAAGGACATCAGTTCACCAATTATATCAAATGTGTCTTTGGATTGTGGGAGGAAGCCAAGATCTTTGGAAAATAAATCAAAGAACATGCAAACGTCCCAAAACACCACAAAGGACGGTCTCACTTGAAGAACTACAGGTTCAAATTAGAACTGTTTCTGCTGTGGGTCAGAAATTATCATTTCCTCCCGATATTCCATCTTGCTCTCTCTCTCACTAAAAACCTTTTTAACGCTGAAAAAAAAACCCTCAACATCATGTGGAACGAAAATTTCCATCCATCACCTCACTCTTGTATAGGTCACAGCTGTGTGCTTGAACATTACTATGTGTCTAGTAGCCGCTCAGGTTTTGTCTCGCCTGTTGTTTCAGCTAACTCAGCTAGCTGTTAAATGTTTTACTAGGTCAACCGTGACATTGATGGCTGTAATCTTTCGAAGCAAACAGACTTCAGAGAGCTGACATGTCAACATGGTCAATCATTCGTTTAAAATTATATGAACCCTTTTGTCAGGCTGACGTTTATTTGCCAGATTGTGCTCAGAGTCTTGTGGTCATTAGCTTCTTATCTGCACCCGCGTGTGTCTGACATGTGATTGATCGAATGGTGACCGTCAGTCTCTTGGAGATGGCCGTCCCTTTTCATTGCATGCACAAAAAAATGGGACTCGGCATGTGCATTCTTTACAGCCTGTCATTATACTAATGTATAACGGTCTTACAAAAGTGCGTATCATCAGGCCTACAGTGTAACATTCGGCCCTCATGGAGCATGTACTGTTCTGAATAGTTTCACTCTGTATAACCTCACTGACTTTTTTTCAAGGTTATTGGTGGTTTTGCTTCTTTCAGAGTTACTTCTATAATGATGACACTTTCAACTTCAACTACGCTCAGGCCAAAGCAGCGCTCGGCAACTACAAAGAGGCAGAGGAGGTGCTTTCCAATAACCAAACACGCTCATCTTCTCATTAGAGACATATTTATCGACTGCTTTTGTGATAACTTGTGATTCTCCTTTTTTTCAGTTTTTTCTTCACATTCGGAGTGAAAAGATCAAGACTGATTATGTTTACATCAGCTGGCTGGCACGATGCTGTATGTATACTACCAATAATAATCATTACACTCCTTTGTATGTTATTGGAAAGAAATATTTCACTGTTAATGGTGCTGGATAGGATTGGTTGAAGATCAAATGTGGGGGCCTTTCATGCTTTCTACACAAGCTTCAATATTTCACTTCCACTCTTGGTCTAATCCACATCAGGAGAGCTTGCCTGCAGCCTTTCCTTTTACTCACTCAGCTTCTACACTACACTTCCATAGATTCTTTAACATGGACCTTTGCATTGCGAAGCGATGAGGCTAACCACCACACCCTGGTGTGGTCTACAGCTTTTATTTTGAAGAGCTGAAGCTGCCTGAGATCGATGCATTACTCATCTCTGATCTTACTCTTGTCAGACATTATGAACCAGAAGGGTCGGCTTGCCTGGGAGCTCTATCTGAAGATGGGGACTTCCTCAGATTCCTTCAGTCTTCTGCAGCTCATTGCAAACGACTGCTACAAGGTAACGACTTTAACTAACAAACCGGTCATTCATCTATCAGTGGATTTACAATTTTTATGTGGGAAGTGATTTCAATCAGAATTTATTTGAACTGTCCCAGAAAAGATGAAATGTTGCGTACTGGAGTTATTGGTCACAGCCCGTTTCTTCCTTCTTTCAGATGGGTCAGTTCTACTATGCAGCTAAAGCTTTCGATGCGCTGGAGAAGCTGGACCCGGGGTCGAATTACTGGGAAGGCAAAAGAGGAGCCTGTGTTGGCGTCTTCCAACTCATTCTGGCAAACAAGGAGCCCAAGTATGTTTGTCTCTTCTTCATGCACAGTGGTTTTAGACAGCATTTTATCTTGTCTCATAGTGCAAGTGTGATGGGTGAATAAGATATACAAGCATTCACCAATCGTTGACCAAGTATTGTTTCCTCTCTAACTCGCGGCCGTGTCCTAGGGAGATGCTCAAAGAGGTCCTGGTCCTCCTGCGCAATTCAGGGAACCCCCAGGTGGAGTACATCATCCGAGCTCTGAGGAAATGGGCCAAAGAAAACCGAGTCCTTCTCTCATGACGGCTGCCAGCCCAATGAACTCGTGCTCCCCACACGCCTACAAAAAGAGTAGCTACATTATGCAGACGTCAGAAACGTCATTATTCATCTTTCACACCACTTGAGTTATCTGTATGAAATAATATTTATGCCACATGAAGAAGGACCAATGTTTCAATGCTTTTCTCGAATGTGTTTGTACTGAATTTCAGTCCTGCGTCCACTTGTATATTTCTAATAAAATGTGAATGTATTTGTTTTTTTTTTCCTCTTACTTTTACTCTGCAAAGAGTTCACCAAACAAAATATTGAGCAACTGCCCAAACAAGCAAATCAATGAAAAAATGTAAATATTTTTTTAACATCTATCAAATTATCACAGAATAGTTCATGAAAACACAAGACAAAATTTGATCGCAAACATTGATGAAACGATCAACTTCTGTCTAAATTCCATGTGAGCTGTTTTTACAGGTGGAATAAAATAGTGACTTAGGTTTCAAATGATCAACAGATGATATCAAAAACAACAAAAATGTTTTAAAATGACCATGAACCCTCCAAAAAAATACTGTACAAAGTCACCACAAAGAAACAGGAAATTTCTCCTATAAAACGCCAAATACCATGAAAAAGTTCTAGACTAAATAATAGGTTCATTTATAAATTATTTCTAAATCTGAATTTACAAGGTGACTTGCAAAGAAACATAATCAAACTGAAAACAGTACCAGAATAGATTAACAACAATCAGATGAAAAAAATAAACAGACTAAATAAAAAGCCTGATCACTATTTAGTAGAAACAAATAGGCAAATGAAAATGATTAATTCAAACACACATAACCACAAAGAGGATAAGTAGACAGTTTATCGCCCTCAATGGGGGCAGGGGGGCTTTCAACTCGTTTTGCCCCGGGGTAGTGGTCTCATTACGTCCGTGCCTGGAGCAAAGTTGCTCTCTTTTTTTTCCAGCAGGTTCATTCAGTCGCAGTTTCTGCCAATTTGCTCCGTGAAATGTAAATACGTTCACATCATTAGCTGCAGCTCCTATCAACAGGTGGGCCGCTGGTGCCTGCCTCTAAATCAGCTGTTTCACAGCTCCGGCAGTGAACTGGGTTGCCCTCTTCCGTTCGGGATTTGACGTTTGAGTGCGCGCTGCTGCTGCAAAAAAAGCACAATTCAGCGTTTTTTTCCCCTGAATAGACGAGGATGAGAGGCATCAAGTGAAAGCTGTCCGTGCAGACAATGATGGGCTGCGGACACGCACCGTGTGGGGTCGCCGTCCCCCCCTCCACCCCCCACGCCGCCGCCCGTCCTTCACTCAGACACTTTATAAAGGTCATTAGTGGAGACGGTGTTGTTATTATCGCCTGTTGTGACAGAGGCGGGTTTAGGGTCGGGGCATGCGGTGATTGGACGTGGTGACCCCCGTGTGGCACGGTGCTTCCGTTCCGTGCGTACGCGCAGGCGCAGCGACCCCTCTCTTCTGATATTTTATTTACTCCCGAAACCCAAGATGGCTCCTGTGGATGTCTCAGTCCCATAGCAAATCGAGGATGCGAGTAGCTGCCGAAAAAACAACTTTTCCCCGACCGTCGCGTCCCCTGGAGTTCAATCCGTATGTTGCGGAGGAGGCTTTAACGTCCGTCTAGCCACCGAGCAGCCGTTGGAGCTCCGCGAAGCCCCATTCAATCCACCAATTTGGAGTAGTTTCGCGAAGTAGCTCTTCTCCTCGCCGTCTGTCCGGAGCGAGGTTCAGGCAGGCAGGCAAAGGCAGCTCATCCAAATGGCCGAGCCGAGAAAAGTGCAGTTTGTCACCCTCTCGGCCTTCACAGCTGGAGCGGCGGCGGAGTCCAGGAAACGCCGGCTGGAGGACGAGGCCGACTTCAACTTCGACAGAGCCGGGGAGGTCGAAGCAGCGACCGGGGCAGGGGGTGTCGCTGCCAGCAACGGTCGCCTCGGCAAAGCCGGCGACAGGGACAAGGCTGCGGGCGAGAGGAAAGCGACCGTGCGGCTCGACCTGCCGCTGTCAGAGCCCGACGACCGCTCCTCCGCCGAGTTCAATTACGGAGAACTCATCCAGAACCTGCAGGTAGGACCCCCGGTTTTTAACTCCCGAACACGAGCAGGCCGGCTGAGAGTGGAGCTGGAGTTAATTTACGGCTCCGAGAAGTGTTTGTGTGGACTTGTCAGTGCTCGATAAGGAGAGGGGGAAGTGTACCATGTCCTCCCCGTCAACTAGCGTGGTAGAAACTGCCCGTTTGAGCGAGTCAACACAAAAGACAGCGGCAGTTTATCAGCCGCTCGTGCAGGCGGAGAGTCCACTCTGCAACTTCAGCTGCGCTCGCACAGACCGAGCCTGCTCAGCGAGAGGACCTCCTCCTTTTTTTTAAACAAGCACATGGAGAGATAAAGCTCGTCTTGTGCGGCTACCTGTGTCCTTTGCACTCAGGCTTGCCCAGCAACAGCCCAGTCACACAGCCATTACAGCACTTGGAAATGCCACATGCAGTTTGGCCCTCTGGCTGCGGGTGATAGATAGATGAGAGAGCATTGCTGATGGAAGTACCAGGATGTAGCATGGGAGTGAGGCAAATGTCAGAGCTGTGAGATCAAACACGAGCTCGCCTGATTTTCACTCCCTGCACATCTGGATCCCCATGGTTGTGTTGTTTCCAATTTGGTACGACAAAATTAAAGTTTTTAAACTTACTGATTGTCATTTATTTTAATACACTTCAACACTGAAGCTGAGCAGCAGCACTGAAAGCTGATTTTTGTGGCTGGGTTACATGTTTCTCTTCTATTTGGTCCAGTTATTTTTGTCACTCTGACATTAATGTGACAATATGACTTGGGCTGACCAAAATAGGATACAACCTGATCACAAATCATCTTTAAATGTCAACAAAAAGGTATTTAGGTACACTGAAACAAACAAAATATACTTTGAAAACATTTAAACTAATGAGTAATCTTGAGAAATGACAAAAGGAAACACGAGTTGATTTAAAATTCACAATATTCAAGTATAAAATTGCAGCAACACAATCTTAAGTGATCATAAATAGACATAAAAAATGTAGTTGCTTACAAAAAGAAGCAAAATTCCATAAAAATACACAAAGATTTGACACATGTGTAACCATAAAAGAGATGTAAACAAAGACTTCTAAAGGATGTCACCACCACAGAAACAAACACTATTCTTTTTTTTTTTTTTTTACCACAGCAGATACGGCTAACCAATCATGACTGTGATAATTTTATCACAAAAAAGATGTGAAGTGTTTGCCTTGCCAGTAAGATTGAGCCCGTTAAATTGTGAAATCACACAAGGAGATCACAACGCTCTCTTGTTCTAGTTGTTATGGACCTAAACCGTCTGGTCTGTCAGGTTTGTGAAACGACAGTCAAAATGACAACAAATGTGTGCCAGTGACCACAAGAAGTAACAATTAATCAGAAAAACACAGAAGTTCAAAACAGTGTAAAACACAATACCAGCAACACAAGAAAAACAAGTGCAGACACAAAATGACAACAGCAGGTACAAAATCCACACATTAAGAGTTAAAATGACCACTCACATATTAAAGCTAGAATCTTTTAGAGAGTGCAAACCTCTGCCAAGATGTGTTTTTCCACCGTTTTGGATCACCACCAAAATTGAACCACTTGTTCCTCATACCTGACTCACCCTTCATGTAAATTTCATCCAAATCAGCAGATTCGTTTCTGAAATGCTTGACAAACAACAGACAGGAAAAAAACTGCTTGTGGAAACAAATTCTTCTTGGCAGAGGTAAAAACAGACAAATTACCACAAAGACACCTCGACTATAGAAAGAACCATAAAAGAATGATTAAAACTGAGAAATGACCACAAAACTTCAGTAATACAAAAAATTGGTATGAAAAACTGAGAAACTAACACAAGAAACTAAACAACTGAATAACAAAATTACCACATTGAGATACTTGTGAGCTTGCAAGATAATCGACAGAACTTTGGAGAAACATTTCCTGTTTGTGTCCCGAGGGAGATCCTGTCAACACCAAATTTTGTTTCATTCCATCACTCACTCCGCGTTTAAATAATATTTTATCTTTTCTGCTATTATTGTGGGAGTGCATTGATACGTTGCTGCTGTTTCGATTGAGGTTTAAGCACAGGCTGAGATGTGGGATACTACACTGAAGCTGGCTGCGTTTCAGGAGGATCGAAGCATGTGTTTAACTCCCAGCTGACATCCGATCACCTCTGCTCACAGTTTTTAATCTCCCAAACTCCTTCCAGGCAAAGAATAGTCTTCCGAGTTTGACTTCAGCTCCCAATCCCTGCGACCCTTTCAACGACGAGGAGCGAGAGCGGCTGCAGGCTGAAGCCCTGGCCAAAAAGTTTGAGAATAAATATGTGAGTTATTACTTTTTTTTTTCTTTTTCTTTTTTTAAGATGTAATCTCTGTTGTAGCTGGAGTCCTGAGGCTGATACTAGTTCAGCTTCATCACTCTGATAAGCACATGAACTGACACAAGAAGGACATGCTCCAGTTGGAAAGTAAACAAGTATTGTGGCAGACAAACAGTGGAAAAAGTGATATTGTTTCATTAAAAACATTAGTGTCAGTTTGTTGAGAATTTATGACGCCATAAATTTAGTTTAAATACCCTGAATCATAAACTTTCCTCAAAGAGTTTTTCCAAAAACATACAACAGATGGTCACAAACTTTCTATTTTGATTTAATACTCAATAACATCAGTCGAAAAAGGGACAAAAACTTTCTTTTTTTTCTGACAGACTTAATGTTTTTGATGTTTAACCAGTGTGGGACTTGAGGAGGAATTATTGAGTCTTTGTTTTTGCATTTGAAGCATTATCTTCCTCCTGTTCTCCTTCTTTATTCAAACCAACAGAAGCCTGATATTCATGCACATGAAAGTGTCAAGAGCAGACAGGAAAAAATTGAACACTGCTTTTTCATTGAATGCTCTGTCCCGCATTCAAAACTATGTGCTGGTAGATCAAAAGAGACAAAACTTTGTGCCCAGGCCTCGTGTTGGGCACCACCGCTATCTAGCTGCAGTTAGTTCTAATACATAAACTGTTATTTTCAAAATTTTCATTCATTTTTTTTTATTCTAATAAGAAGCAACTTTAATAATTTTTAAGGAAACTAATGCTGACTGCCTGAGAGTTACTGGGTTGTTTTACTCTTTCAGGGAAACATGGGGAAGAAGAGGAAGGACAGAATGCAGGATTTGATTGACATTGGGTTTGGTTACGATGAGACAGACCCGTTCATAGACAACTCGGAGGCTGTGAGTATCCCTCACTTCATACATAACAAGGCAGCTTTTTTTCTCCTCTCACCCTCTTTGGTTTTTCAGGACTGTAAATTAACCATTCATCATTTTTTTCCCTTTTATAACAGCGATCTCTTTTTAATGTCCTTGCTACATTCGTGACCCGCTGCTTGGCTGTCTTGCTGTGATGTGAGCATGGTCCTGCCTCGGTTGAATATGTAATCGCAGCCTTGATGCATCCAAACAGTGCCTTCAGAGGCACTTCTAAAGATAGACAGTTGTCCCTTATTACAACCAACCTGAGACTGAGGTCTAAAAGTGTCCTCATGACTCATGAAGATGTCGACGCTCCTCGTGTCCACGCGGGAATATGTGTCTGTGTTGGTCTGGCTGCGTTTGTTGCTCAGTATTCGGCGGGATCACTTTGTCTCCGGCTGTAATTGCCACAATTGTGCTCTTTGTATGGTTTCTCTGCTATTAGATGATATTTGTTTTGGTGTTTTGATCGCAGTCCTCTCTGCACTCTCAAACTGGCAGCAGCTATTCGAGTCTTGTTTTGTGTTTGATATAAGCCCTGATGGGAAAATATTCTCGTCCGTGGCCTGTGGGGATTGTGATTTATTTATTTTGGCGGAGGACGAGACGCTCGTTTTCGCTGACCAGCCGAAGAGCAAACGAAACGTCGACAAAACAAATTATGAGCTACTCAGAGATGTTTTTAAAAACATTAGCATTTTGTTGTGTAAGTGGAGCTATTGTGTCCCAGTGTCCTGTGATCTTTCACCTCTCACTATCTTCCATTGTTGTTTTTCTCAGTACGATGAGCTGGTGCCGGCCTCTCTCACCACAAAGCTGGGGGGATTTTACATCAACACGGGCACGCTGCAGTTCAGGGCGGCCTCTGACTCCGAGGGAGAGGGGGACAAGGTGAGATGACCTCAGCACATGCATAACTCAACAGCAGGAAATTATTTAGTGTTCTGACATTTTTTTCAGATCCGGCAAAGACACGACTGTTGTGAATTCACTTGAGTGTCATTTCAAGACCTTTTTTTCACCCCAAAATAATCCAAATCATATAAACCAATGTATTTGGCGTTCTTGTATTTATCATGGTTGTAGATCCTCGCATGTAATTCTACTCCATTGGTGTGCCCAATAATTCACAAGAAGGCCCGAATGTTAGGGACACCTCTGGTAATAATAACAGCACATCCCTCACCAAGATAAACAGATCAATGATGAGCTTCATAAGAGTAGAAATCATTGCAAACCTTTTGATTTGTGTGACAGTGTGCAGTTGCACTCAGTAAATATGGTATGACTGCGGTCTCAACAGAAGCCTGATTTTCATCCGTTTTAGTGTGATCAGAAATTTGAGTCAGCATTCATCACTTTCACAGAAGTCCGTGAAGGGAAGACACACATTCTCACACACACGATGCATTGGTTGTCCATCCAACCGAAGGTTTGTGTTCTTTCTTGTTTCTAGAAGCTGAACAATGACAAGGAGCAGGTGATTAAGAAGAGGAAAAAGGAGGTGAATAATCTGGAGGAGAAGAACACCAAAAAGAACAAAGTCCCCAAACAAGGGTGAGAATCCTGGCTGGGATGCTATTTTCTCTCGATAGCTGTGAGACATCCTGACTCTGTCTCAGGGCTTTTTTGGTTATATTGTATTTAAAAAACAACAAGAAACCTCAAATCCTCAGGAGCTCAACTACAATGACTGCTGGGAGGACATCACTTTCCGTGCATCTAAAAATGAAACAATCCTATTTTATCCTCTGATATTCACTGAAGCTTCTACAAACACCGGTCTTGAAAATGCAGATGACGGCATTTTTTCCCTCCCTTTTGTATTTCAAAAGTTAACCTTCGGGTCACCTGAGGATTTGTCGGCTGTGGTGAATATGTGATGATGCATTCATCCATGCTTTACTCTGCTAATCACCCTTCCCACCCCCCACCACATGTGACATTATACTCCTCCGCCTTTGTGCGGACCCTCTCGTACATCCATCATGAGGCGGGGGCTGCTGACTGAGATGTGCTCTTAGCTGCAGCGACAAGCCAGCCACCTTGGAGAAAGCGCTCCCATTATCTGTGCTCAGATATGCCGAATACTCCGACACACTGCCATCCTGAAAACAGCCTCTAAAAATAGCAGCAGCTATTGCCATTGTGCCATTATGAAACGGATGATGTTATATATGGGTGTGTGCGTGTCAGATCTTTGAGAGCAGGCTGCAGGTTAATCCCTCTGAATCCCCACTGTTCAACACTTGCTCAACATTCCTGAGTTTCCTTTGTCAGCACAGGGTGATGTCTCAGTTTGCCAGTGAAAATTACCTCACTGTCTTGTTTGGGTTACTCAAGTCGGCTGGTAGATTTGATGAAATTTAACAGAAAAGGGACGATTCTGGTTGCAGGCTTCCTATGGATACAGTATAGCCTGTAATGCTGCCACATAGATCGCTATCACATTCATGTTGTAATATGAAGCGAGACTATTGTGTTAATGTAATGTGAGCAGGTTTGCACACGCTTGTCTGGTATCGGCTCATCACAGATTTCCTTATATGGCCTCCTGCCTCGGGCTCAGCAAAAGCTGGGAAACAGTGAGGCTGGTGTGAAATTACAGCATCCGATGCTGCTTATTGCTAGCCTCAGTGCTGCAAAAGAGAAGGATTCAAATGTGTATTATTTATTTATATATATTTTTTCAGTTGATGATTTTGTTCTGAAAATACATCGCTGAGATGTCAGAGAGTCATAACACTCCTCCTCACCAATGACTAATGCATTGTAGTACGTTTCCCATTTTTTCCATCTATGAATCCAAATAACAGCGCAGTTAAAGCTGTTGTATTTTTTATGCCCCTGAAAGCGTGTTATCAAAACATTGCTGTGTTGTCCCCGACCAGAGTAACGTCACTGAACCTCCACCGGCCAGAGAAGAAGAAGAGGAAGAAGCTGATGAAGGACTCGCTGTATCTGGCGGCCATGCTCCGTCGTTTCACCCGGGAGAAGGAGGAGATGAGGAAACGGAGCCCCAGCGTGGCCCACCTGGGCGTGGCCGGGGGGGCGCCTAACAAGGCTCCCCCCGACAACGCCACCAACAACCTGCTGCCCTCCAACTCCGCCCACCCACAAGTCAGTGCCGCTGGCAACGACCTCTCGCTGGCAGACCTCACCTCGGACCCCGCTGTGATGTCACTGCTTGGCTCGGCCAATGAGAAAGAGCTGCAGGATCTCCTTGGTGACCTGGACTTCAGTGTCTTGGAGACGGACCAGCAGCACGCCATGGTGACAGCAAGAGAGAATGGCATTCTGGGAGTCGGCGTTCCCTCCCAGAAAGCCGGAGGAGGAAGCGGTGGCGGCCAAGGGCGCGGCCCGGGGTCATCCAGTGGCCTGTTCTCCCCGCCTCCACTGCCCGACGGACTGCCTGCTCCTCTGATTAAACGCATCGAGGACCTGCGGGCGGTGAGTCAGCTGTGCTCTGCCAGTGGGTGGCTGCAATTACCTGAGAAGCCTTTTCACCAGTGTTAAACACAAATGGCGTTTGGCTCAGGAAGTAGCAGGGAATGTTTATCGTTTCTGTTTAGTCCAGCGAGAATAGTCTTCTCTAAAGCAGCAGAGAATCACGGCTCAAAGCTGAACCCTGAGGGTCTTTATGTAACTAAAACAGCAGGGCTGGCACCACTACCTTTTGAAGAAGTTCCTGTGTTCTCGCTGCTTTTTATTTCTCCGAGCCGCGCATCTTTTTTTAGATGCTGGTAAAAACGTAAAGAGCGGCAGGGAAGCAATTCAGGGTGAGGATGCAGAGGTGAGGAGGAGGAGGAAAAGAAATGGAAATTAGACAGGTTTGTTTTTTTTCTGCCTTCCAAAGGTCACATATGGAAAAATCCTCTTCCCTCTGGCAATAGTTCAGGAAAATTTCTTTATCTTAACAAAATAGATAACTGTTACTATTGTCTACTGTTGTCTACTTTTATACTTTTTATAAAGCAAAGCAGATGAATTAGGAAATAACTGTAAAATATTCATACATCAATTTATTTGATAGTTTCTTTTTTTTCTATTTTTTAACAAATCAATTGATCCTTTTGTGTTCACACAAAACAAAATATTCTCAGCTCCTTGTTTTATTCACTGTTGTCGCCTTAAAAGAAATTAAGGTCTTTAAAAAACAAAACAATGATTGACCTAAAATCTCCCAATGAAAGCTTTCAGTTTCACTAGTATCAGTGTGGTCATTTGTGCATTCTGTCAGTGGTGAAGCACTGTTGTAAATGGGATTAGCAGCGTGCTAAATTGCCTCCTCTTTTATCCAAAAATGCGGTACACTGCTTGAAAGTGGCAAACCCTTCCTCATCAGTCAGCAGCAGAGTCACAATGACAGCAGCTCAAACCACATGCTAATTGGAAGTGGTTTGAAGTTTGTGCTTCAGAACAGGAATCGGGTGAAGTTTGGTGTCGGGCAGGTAGAGGACATCACAGATATGTTTATGTATTTTTACAGTAGGGAGCCTTGCTGAATGCTGACTCAACCTTTCTCCTCCCACAGGCCTCGCGGCAGTTTGATCAGGAGGGCAGAAAGAAATTTTTCACCCTGGACATGAATAACATTCTCCTGGAGTGAGTAGGACAGCTTTTAAATCAGTGTCAGCCAAATCCCGGCTCCCTTTCCTCCTCCTCCTCCTCCTCCTCCTCCTCCTCCTCCTCCTCCTCCTCCTCCTCTCCTCTAGCTTTCCTCGCTCATTTTCACCAGATTTCCCTCGCCACCTCTTCGGTTGTCTTTAAGTGTTTTGTTTTCTCTCCGTCTCTCATTGTCTGCAGTAATGACATGCTTCTCATTTCCATTCACCCTGCTCTCATTCCTCTGCCACTTCCCTTTGTTCTCCTACGTGCACTCCCTCAATCTCCTATCACTCTCTTTTATACTACTTCTGTCTTTATTATCGTTTTCTAACAATCTCTCTCGCTCGCTCTCTCTTCCCCTCCCTCCCCCCTCCCTCTCTCTCTCTCTCTCTCCTCAGTATTGAGCTGCAGGTCCAGGAGCAGCCTCCCGAGGTGCGCTCGCATATCTACTCACACATGGAGGCATTCGTGCCGTGCAACAAAGAGGCGCTGCTCAA
>JAUESE010000085.1:12921792-12938193 GCA_032274725.1 Malacoctenus triangulatus
AATTCACTACACATTGATCAGTTGTGCAACATGCTGGCGCTGTCACGTACAGAGCAGTCAGAGCTGTGAGTCTGCACACATCCAGAGTTGTCGTTCTGCACGCAGCAGCCAGACTCTCTTTCAAGGTCTCTGGCTCTCTGGATCAGACTGACGATCTGTGTGTCATGTCGGATGCAGGGTGAGAACTTCGCCCCCAGATGGATCAGATCATCCTGGAGATGGAAGGAAATTAAAAGGAAAAAACTACATAAACACAGAAACAGATGCAAAGTAAAATTCATTCCTACCATCATAAAGTGTCATTTCTTTTTCATTTCTGAGTTTGTCCCCAACAAGGATATAAATGTGTCGGTGTCTATGTTTTTTTTTGTCTTCAGATAAAGCCACTTCCTTTTGTTTGTAGTTTGTGAAATAAAACAACTTGACTAAGTTATTTGAAACCTACTTCAAGTAGAAAACAAAAAAAATCCGCTTGGACATTTCTGGAATGTAACTCACAAGCTGTGAGAGATAGTTTCTGTAAAGCAGTGTGGGAAAGAGGAAGGTTGGAGCTTGGGGAGAACTACAGTATGTGACAAAAAAAATACAGGATGTGAGAAAATGAGAAAGTCAGAGGGTAAGCAGTAAAACTGGATCAGGAGAGGAGAAGTGTCGAGTATCACCCAATAAAACACCCAACTGTGAAACTGAGTCCCTTTTTTATCTCAACCAGTTTCTTTGCAGCTTACACCAAGGAGAGCCCTCCAAATGTGAAAACAATTACATCACAAGCTATTGTGAACATCAGCTCAATGTGACAGTTAGGACAGGAGTGTGATACAGCATCTAGACTTTATTCATTGATAGACTCACAGATCTTGGTCCAATCCAGAAGTTTTCCTGTTGGACATATTTCACACTCTCATAAATGCCTTTGTTCTTCAGTACCTATAGAGGGCAGCAGAGACCCACAGTTCACCAGTGGTCATACTCAACACACAACATCAGAAGAGGCTAAAAATGTTTGAGATCTGAAGGGAATTTCTGTTTCTATTCGTCAATGAACTGAGTCAAAAAAAACATTTCAATAGAATATTTGTCATGATGGTTCAATGAGCCGAAACTTTTGCAGGTACTTACCAGTTCCGATTTTGAATGTTGTGCAAACCCAACAGGAGCAAAGCCATACGTGCAGCAGGCCAGCAATGTGATAACTATGTGAACAAATGTAATCCAGTAGGTAAAGTAGGGCCTAGAAGACACAGAAAAAAGAGATCATCTGTGAAAAAGAAATAAATTCTCTTGAAACCATATGAACTGAAAAAGTTAAAGCCGTCAATTTTGAAGCACCTCTCTTATAGAGAACGACAACCTAAACTGTTCATTGTGAAACTGATCCAGTCGTGTGTGTTCAGTCAGAAATAAGACAAACCTGTGGCTTTGGAAGTCATCCAGCTGCTTCTGAACGTTGCTGCTGAGGCTGCGTCGATAGTGTCGGTTCAGCCATTTCCCAACAACGCCCATCCCATACTGTCGCTTGTGTTTGTCAAAGGCAAAGTGCTTCACTTGGGAAGCAATGCGGTGGCCACGACGAGGATGGCCTTTTTCAGGCACTGTGACTGGTGTCCTGGGGGTCCGGGATATGTCTTTCCTGGAAGTGGAGGGGGGAGACAAAAGCATTGAGAGAGGTGAAGAATATTACAGAAGAGTGTGAGGCAGCAATTAATGGGGAAAAAACATTTCTATATCTTCAAGCACTAATGTTTTGACTGACATTATAAACCGAGCTGAGTTCTACCTGTGTGCCAAAAAACATTTATTGTATTGGTCAGAATTTCCAAACTCAGCTAACACTTTGTTATCAACTCACAGGCTTGAGAACTTCTGGTCAGGTGTCTCGCTTGGACCAAACGAGGCTGATATGGGTGGCGATTCAAACACATCATCCGTCATAGAATAAAACTCATCGTGGGCATCCACCTGCGGACGTCGCAGAACAAGTTCTAAAATACCATAAGAGCTCAAACAACAGTTGATGTTGATGGAAACGGATAATGAAAGACATCTGAGGAGAAAGAAGCTGACCTTGCTGAAGAAAAGTGACTCGGACGCGTCGGCAGAATCTACAGTGTCTTCATCCATCCAGCTCGGCCTGGCAAAGCTCCTCCGGGGAAAACTGCGACCAGTCTGCGAGCCTGCTAAACCACTCCGGCCCTGACAATACAACACAACACAGCAAGAAAAAATATGCAGATATTTCTTTTTACAGGCAAAACCTCTCCTATTTTAATACAACTCCAAACCAAAAAATGACCAAAGTTTGAAATAATTCATATCTTAACTTGCAAATTTTATAGTTCCAGTAATAAATGATGATCTCAGAAGGTAATAGTTTTCCACACTACGAGTGTGTGAAGAGACCTGAAGACTGAATGATTTTCCGTTTGAAAAGCGTCTGTGTGGGAATGTTTCCAGTGTCTTTACTCACCCTCAGCAGGTTGGAAGCAGCTCTGATGCTCATGCGAGCGACAGACTCTCGCTTCCGCCGGGGAAAGCGGTTGTACCCAGAGCGCTGGCTGGTGAAGGAGCTGAGGGAAGTGACCCCGGGAGTGGCCGGTAGCCCCGGGGTCGTGTGAGGTGTCCTGGGGGAGCGGTTGTCCATCTCGTCTGGGCAACGGAAAGCTCGTCCTCGTGCGAGAGGATCCACGATCTGCCGAAATAGACATCTCAGTCAGACTGGTCAAACCTTTCAACGTAAACAAATACTTTGTGTGTAAACACCTGCAGTGTTCACTATACCTGAAGGGTGACCAATAAGAAAGAGCATTACTCATTGGAGAGGACAGATTTATGTTTCTTGCAGTCACACACTGGAATCAATTGTAGATTTCTTTCTATCACCTCACACATCCCAAAAATAAACAATAAAGAATAAGACCAACAGATGAGCGGAGATGTCGGAAAAGGACAAAGAGACTCTGAGTCAGCTGAGTCACAGATGGTCCTCGTCTGTCACCATGTAGCACTTTGGTCTCCATACAAAGACACGTCAATAAAACCACACTTCACAGTTTATGATCATCTTCTTCTGGGGGTTGTTTAGGTCGTTCAATCATGCTGATAAGAAAAAATATAAGAAACAACTTCTGTCGTTTTATATAACTCGGCAGAGATTAGAAGTCGTCACATCTGAAGCTTGCTGTACTTGATCTTGTTTTTTTTGGTTCTCTTTGAAAAAGTCCAATAATTCCTCCAGTCTGACTCTGGAAGTCAGTTTCTGTTTTTGGGAGTGTGTGTGAAGGTTTGTGCTCACAGAGAGTATGAGCCTCTCTGATGCCTGCGTACCTTGGGCATCTTGGTGGCTGGTGACTCCAGGCTCTGGTCGATGCTGGTGGCCGTCTCGGCCTCTCTGTACTGGGCCTTCAGCTTGCCGTAGCGCTGGCTGCAGTGTCGCAGGCTCTTTCTTTGCCATACCTGCTGCTTCGTCTCACAGTCCTCACCAACCCCAAACCACTGGGCTGTGTTCCTACAGGAAGAGAAACATCATGACAGCAGTCACACGTCAAACAGAAGTGACGTTCTCAAACAACAGAGAAAGAGGAAAGGGAAGAAGTCTCATGGCACACTCAGACAGAGAAGACATGAGAAGTAAAAAAAACAACGAACCTTCGGATGCTTTGCGAGAGTGACGTCTGTCTGCCAAACTTGGACCTTCTATCTCTGGTTAGAAAACCTCCTTCTGCGGCTCCACTGACGCTTTCCGATACAGAACCAGCTGCTTGTTCACTCGTACTTTTTTTCAGAGACGGCCGAAGCTGGACAATAAAACCAGAAACATATGGACCATCACGATAGAATTAACTTCGAACATGGAGCTGCAACATCAGATGTGCAGTTGTAGAGGAGTGGTTTTACAACAGCAGAGGGACAAAAAAACACGGAAAACCTCCAGCTGAATGATAATGAAGTACTGCTGAGCTGCAAAAAAATACACTGAATAATACATTGATAATTACTGCAGGGCCCTCAAAAACAAATCAAACATCTTAAAAACACTCACAATCAAAAGCAATTCAACACTGAGGATCAAGAGCATCACTACAAAACAGTAAAAAAAACAAAAAAAATGTTTGTATCAGATACTTGTTTTAAGTGCTCATTGCTCCATTGGGTCAGTCTTCAATAAAGTCAAGTACCGCTACAGAAGCCAAAGAAGAGCACAGCCACTTGTGCATGCAGCTGAGTGTTCCTGAGTTTTGTGGGGTGTAGCGAAATCTCAGAGAGTCCATTATCCTAACTTGCAGTGACTCTGCATTCAATGAGGCTAATGGTCTTGTCATTCTGAGAGCTAATGGAGCTTGAAGCAAGATGTAGGATGTAAGTGAGCCATATGTTCAGAGTTTAGCTCAGCTGGCTCAGACTGGGGATTTATTTCCCTTTTTTTCATCCATTCAACAAATAGCCAGTGAAAGTAGAGGTTGTGTAAAAAAAATAGGATTGAAACTTTTAAAATTTTATTGAAAATGTAAGCTTGCCATGTGAAGGAGCAGTTACACAACTACTATCTAAAACCTTTAAATTGTCTCAGCAATGGAAATGATTGTAGGCACACTTTAATGCAGCAACACATGCAACATCTCACCCTGCTTTCCTTTTTATGACACCGTTTGACCTTTAGGAGCAGTTTGATAGTAGCACGCTCTGACAACTGTGTCTAGCTTCCACTGTTTATATTTTAGACACGTGACCCACATAAACTGCTACACAGCTGTCCAAAATGCCACCTTTCCGGAGCAAGTGGCAAACTCAAGACAGACAGAGGATTTTAATAAGTTAATAGATTACCAAACACTGCTGCCCAAAGTCTTATATTCACTCCCCCTCAGTTAAACCCTGTTTTCCTTACAGCAGCAAAAGAACCCTGTTTTTTATGACACAATCAGTCTATTAATAGTAGTTAATAAGGGTATAAATGAGTAATCACACAGGATCTGTTTGAAGAAGTATACAGAAGGGAGCAGCAAGCTGTGCTGCTCAACAATGCGACCAGCACAACTTGACCACCTGCCTCGGTAGCTACTCACTCCTCGACATTTCTAACTGAAACCTTTTAAAATTATCTAGCGTCACTACATGAGTAAAGAAGTATTGAATAAACAGACCTTGTGCGAGTGAAATTTTGGATGAACTGTGTGGGTAAAGAAGGAGTTTGTCTTGAGGTAAATGTATTTTTTTGTTGCAGTTGTGTTCATGGGAGTATGAATGATTCCTTTTTAGAATTTCAATGATTTGTGGCTTTTTGGTTTCCAGTTTAGTGTTTTAGTCCTAATATTGAGAGCTAAATGCGAATTCCATTCAATGATACCTGAAGTGTGCTGATAAACAGAGCGCTATAGTGTTTTTAAGGAAATAATTAGAAAACCAAATCACGTGAACTTATTCTTTTCTTATATTTTTCTGTGCGCTATATCTTAACTGTAAAACATCTCCATTGCTCCATTTGTTATTCTTTTGCTTAGCTGTAAAACAAACAATCCCGTTTATTCCCACTCCCTCTTTTCCTGTTTTTTTTTTTACCCCCTTCCCTCTCTGTCGCTGTTGTCATATTTCCTCATTAGTGTGATCATCTGTCTGATTGTCCTCACTTGAAAGCAACCCACCAATCAGGCCTCATCTAATCTCATTTCCACTCACAGCCAGATTGTACTTTCAGCTTGTGTAGTAGGAGTACTGTTGGCAGCTCAGTTCCCCTGTATTTCTGTGAGATTTTTTTTTCTTTATCCTCTTGTGGCTCAACTTTTCTCTCCTTGTGCACCAGAAGATCTTCCATCAGCACCAGCCTGCCTACGGCTACAGTACAACTCTGGATCTGTGCCCAGCCACTCTTCAGAGTCTGTGTTCCCTGTCTGTCTCTGGCTCCACTACAGCCGAACCCTCAGCTCTGCCAAGTCCACCGATAACCATTGGAAACACACAGCCTGCTCAGCTCTCAGTTTGTCAAGCTGTGCCTGCTCTGCACCATCCTACACCAGCACCTCTTCGGCTGACCAAGACCCCCACTGACAGTCAATAAATCTGTTACCTAACAGCTCTGCATGTGTTCAGTTCTCCGCTAGAGGCTGAGAGTCAGACCCAGTTCCACACATGTGAATGGCGAGGGAAGCTTTGCCGACCTGCATCCAACATTTACCTTTGGAACAATCATAGTGACTGCACAAGCATAAGTTGCAATGAGTCATAACAAAAAAATCGAAACGACTGTTACAAAGAATGGAGGGGGTGAAGGTGAAACACAGTGCCTACCCGTTTTCCAGAGTCCTGGGACATCATCTCCTCAGGTGGAGGGATGGCTATTACAAGGCTGGGGGGCTTCTTGCTCTTCAGACGACTATCGGATTGGCCTCCATTTGGAGGAGGCTCCTCCCCCTCCTGTGACGACATCCTGTCAGAGTGCTGTGGACAACAAACACAAAGAAAACCCAAATTATCAGCATAACACTACAAAGGGTTTTCAAAACATGGCTGATATACCGTCACTGGGCACGATCACAAGTTAAATCACCCAAAAGGTTCCAGGCCATGTTGTCAAGAGGAGCTCTTCATACATCAAGGTGTTTCTGTGTATAAACTGGACCACGTGTAGATATTGTACATATTGAACCATAAATGACAACTTTTACCTCATTCAAAGCTCAAAATTCAAGTTGCTTGCATGTGTGCAAATGCAGCCTCACTACTCTCATTAAGAGCTACAACGGTGACTCCAAAAAATAGTGATTGCTGACAATCCAAACAAATAGTCTTCTTAAAAGCATGGCTCCATTCCAGTTCGATCGCTTATGAAGGGAAAATAAATTAATATCAACACCACGCCAACTATCCTTTCTTTTTGATTACCTGCATAGGCAATTTGTTAAGTGACCCTTAAAAAGCTTTATATCCTGCAGAGGAGAAATAGTAGTTCATTAAGAGTAGGACCTTTGTTTTATTACACGGTGCATAGGTCACCGATTTATGGTAATGTAATTACATAGAGCAGGAAAGAAAAGAACACACACCTAGGAACAGAATTCAGAACAAATTAGTTTCATTTTATTTCAGTTTCAATTATGTTACCTTTACATCCCTCTAATTTATTCTTTATTGAAAACAAGGGTTCCAGATTCAGGATTAGAATTATTACAGTGGAATTTTTTCCTGTTTCAAAACTGTGCCACTGAGAGGTTTATTTCCCTGCTAAAATATTCTGAATTTACAACATAAAACAAGTTTGTCCCTTGCACAGCACTTGAGGTTGTTGTTTCAATAGTTAAGTATTCACACCAACCAAAGACATGCCTCAAGAAGAAGACACCTTTAATGTTACAGCAAGTTCATACAAACGATATGTCTTCCCCCTCTGCACGGGCTCAGGCGCTAATATCACGGATCATACTTTAAAATTATCCACAATAACGGAGCAACTGAACAAAAGATAGCATCACTTGATCTAAGTCCTTCAGGTGAGAACCCAGCCTTGATCATTTTAAGGGAATTTGGAAAAAGATGGAATTTATTGACTGTGTAGCACTCAGTCTTTGAGGGCCTTTAATGAAAAAGCAACTGATACACCAGCTGTTAAGCTGTTGGACGTGACACTCGATGACATCAGAGGCTGCCGATCAATAGTTCCTCTAATCATCATGCATCCTCAAGGTGGTTAGTAATCGATACCCTTCTGCATTTAAAACGCTAACCACTCCTGCATTCATTTTTATTGACTACATGTAATAACTCTAGAAGCCAGAGTCGACCTAGAAGGCAGAGCCGATGTCTGAGAAAATCTAATATTCAAAACACAAGCAGAAAAACAGTCATCAAGCGAAGTCTCAAAGACTCATGACGACTCAGGATCACTGCTTCTTGCTGTCAGTGTTTACAATCAGCGTATCATATTTACTTGACAGGTGTATACCGGATGATATAAATAACGTAGAATTCATAGACATCTTTTATAGCTGAGCGGGTGCGAAAGACTCATTACTCTTGTTTGTGCAAGGACAGGAAAAGATTGTCCAACTCACTTATCTTTGGCTCCCAGTCTTTAGCATTCACAGTCAACAGCAGAGCAAGCAGCCAGGCTATTCCTGGAGCTCAGAACGTCTCGCAGCATTTCATCCAGCATTCCTTCGAGCCCAAAACTCGACGGGCATAAACCCGTAACGTCGCAGCCCGGGCCCAAAACATCCCCTATGTTCTTGAAAGCCTTGAATGTTGTCCTGAGTTGTGGTTTATAAAATCAATGCGCGGCTCTGGGTGTCTGCGACCGGAATGGCAGCAGCGAGGAAATCTGACACCAGCTCAGTCAATAGCCTACTTTCCACTCAAGAGCCAAGGAATGGTTGAACAGGACTCTCCATATTGTTTGCAACATTACCTTTCGCCTACAAACCAACAATGCATTTTCACCTTTATGCTAGTACTGTACATTTTAATTCAGTCGACTTAGTTTTGATTTAGATGTGTTACATATTTGAAACTTGTCCTGGACGCCTGATTCGCCCCTCTTGAGAGAGAGAGGAGGTTACTGGCAATCTAGCCTGTGGTTCAGTGGAGAGGTGGGTACGCACTGGATCCCACCCAATTAGATAATGAAATAGCAACAAATCCGGCTAATGGAAAGAGAGCTGGAGCGGCAGAGAGACTGCTGCTGACCACAGTTTGTCAGTTTACACAGGATCCATTATGAGAACTAAAAGGAGACGGACTGTAGAGATTAGATTCGCCACATGTTGGATGAAAGGCGGGCGTGCCAAGATTACAAAAATGTGAGGCACTCGTTTCCAACTATGCAATGTTTCTTGAGCTTTTAACATGTGTAACTGCAGATTTTAAGCAACATGTGCATATACAAACTCAACTTCATGGCAAACCAGAATGTTTTTCCTCACAGAAGCAACAATATCAAGCAAGAGAAAAATAAATACACAAACATCAGTATAAAAGTGTTGTGTTTTCTGTAACTCAAACTGAGCAATACCAACGCAATCTATCCAAAACAGTTTCTCCAAGTGAAGAAGTCTTGTGACAGGAAGCCAAGCTGCACTCCTTGTGTCATTACCCTGAGCAAACAGGAAAAACACTCAGATGCAACAATTTATGTTGATTGTGAAGAGCTCTGCTCGGAAATCAATACACCACTGTCAAACGTAGCATTTCAGTGTGTCCTACATATTTTTACAAAGTCCGACACAGTAGATTAAACACATGGTATTAAAACTCTGCTTTAACACAGCATTTCAGGATGCAGAAGAGAGTTTTGCCAGTGCACAGCAAACGCCTGCTCTGGCAGACTGTTGATGCTGCCAAAAAGAAAAATATGTAAGGAATGAGTTCAGCAATTTTTGGTCTCAGCGATGATTCTGTTCTTTGCCAGCTGTGTCTGGAAACAGACATTTCAGCAAGTAACAGCAACATAAGGTCATATTTGTGAAGCAAACAGGAGTCAGCGTTTAATCATTGACCATCAGAACATGGTCTCTTCTGGACCAATAACACACAGTTCATGGGAAGTCAGGGGAAGAAAGAAATACCTGGTCATGCTAAAACTCTCATCAGTAAGAATAGATACAAATGATGAATCAAAGTTAAATGAAGCCAAGTTTATGTTTAAAAGGAAATTGTGAAAAACAAACAATTTAACTAAAGTTTCCAATCACACAGTCTGAACAGTCACATGTGCACCCAGCAAGGAAATGCCATTCCTTACAGGCAGCACTGCATCTGTCTGTCTGTGTGGTCTAGTATTCTGGTGATTCATCTAAGCTGCTCTTAAGTTGACAAACAGTAGGATTGCCTGTGTCTGTACGTGAGTTATACGCCTTCGTATGCCTGTTTGGTGCTGCGCTCTCAGTATGTCACCATGGTTGTGTTTGGGTGTGTGTTCCTGTTTTAATGGTGCTTGAGACAGAGTCACCCCCTGTCCACCGAGAATGGGGGGGGAAGGGGGCTGCAGCTTGGCCAGTTCTGATGATAGACCTCAAACGCAGTCGAGACAAGCGACCTCTGTTGTACGAACCACAATCAGACCTGAGGTGAGGACAAAGTGTCATGTTTCATTTTCTGCCACATACCCTTTGTACAAGCAACTAACCCACTCCATGCAGGTCAACTGTGACACAGCAAGGTGTAAACTGTGACAGGCAAACATAATCAAGAGGACTGTCAGTACAGATCCTCACAGAATCTAACAGTGACTGACTGTTTATCCCACATTTCCATGAGGCATCGCAGTGAAACTAACTACAGTGTACAATTGTAATTACATTGCATAACAAAGAAACAGGAGGACGACACATTTTGCAACCAACAAAACTCCTTCCCTCTCGGTGTATTTTTGGCATCCTTCACACATCTGAGCAGGAGAATGGCTGGAACAATATGTGCCTCCACAACAATAAAAAGTATGTTCTTGTGTTTTTGTACTGTGAGGTGAAAAAAAATTGATTTTTGAAGATTTTGCTCGCTGGAGCAGCTCATAGTAAACGACTGAACTTTACTCCAACTTTATGGTCGAGTAGGAAGTATTGACAACTTCAAGGGTTACAACAGAGCCCGGACAGTGATCCCAGCATGTTGGTGCGTCTGAGAAGTGTTACAATTCAGAGAACAGAGAGGAAATTTGAGCTGATGACTGGCCACTAAATGAATGCAGTGGGACTGGATGATGGTCCTAACTATAGACAGACTGAAATGAATATTCATTTTCAAGAGGAAGTATTTACACATCATTTTACTGAGCTGTCACCAAACAAAGCTCTCACTCCTGTGTTTTATTGTTTGATATAACAAACGATGATAAAGAAAGTTGCTTTAAAAGCAGTTCAGTCAAAACGCTTATGAATATCAATTGTTAATATTGATTAAAAAAGACTGTAAAACAGATACTGCAAGAAAATAAGATCCAGATTTCAATTTAAAAGAAAAAAGGCACTTTTTTTTATTCACTTCCAAATCATTTTATTGACTCTCCTGGCCTTCATTGTCAAAAACGAAACGACGCTGAGTCAGGCAGTGGTCGTGTAACACGTCACACAGTGAAGCTTCAAACACCCTGTGAAAGTGTCACAGAGAGATCCCAGTTCTAGACAATGTTGCAAAACAACTCCTTTGTTTTGAGAAGTGAAACGTTCACACTCTTTACAATGACACTAAATTTACTGAAGGATTGCTGCACCCCACAATAAGGGACATATATGAGAGAGGAGTCACTTTTTTTTCAGTTGCACAGTCTTAGGGTGCAACACAAATAGATGCGAGACTGCTTATGAAACTCTGTGAGGCTTCATAGGGGAACTGACCTTCAGACAACTGCCACATCACATCCGCCAAGCCTCATAGAATCGTCCCTTGTAAAGCCTGACGACACACAAAGATGCATGTGTGCACAACTTCATGTAAAACCTCATAAATACGATGAAGGCTGGACAGTTTTATCGATAGATTGTTCAGATTGTAGGACAAAGCTCATTTACATCCATGGATAAACTCAACATAGGAAGAACATGCAAACTCTACACAGTAAAGCCTTCAAACTAAAGTGAGCCCAGGTGGCTTTGCTGCGATACAGCACGGTCCACCACAGCAACACTCTGTCGCTATTCTTGCAAACTGTTCTAAGTGAAGCACCAAACGATGAGACTGAGAAGCTGAACTTCTATGAGCAGTCTCGGCTGTATGTGGACAGATTTCCAGCGAAGACGCAGTAAGAACCTCACAGCAGATCCGCCAGCAGCCAGTTGGCAGCCTGCTCTGCTTCAACAAGACCTTTTAAGGTCAAGCAAAAACCTTTGGCAGTTTAGATATTCCATCCTGTTGATACACTCTGTGCTATGGCAGGAAGGTACATCTTTCTTTGACATTGAGATAAGAAAATAGAATAATTACCAAATTATTTTGTCATACAGTTTCACAGCAACACTGTTTTTTTATTCAATGTTATTGTAACATCATTCCATTTTTCTTTACTTACAACTCGTCCTATTTCAATGCAACACTGGTTGTGTGAAGCTGAGCAAAGGAAAAACTACAATTGAAATTCACTACAGTTATTCATCCAGTCGAAGTCCCTGTGTGACTTTTTCCTCGGAGTGTAAAACAAGTCTGGTTCTGTCGGTCTGCAGCGTTGCTCCATGTGTGTAGATTTAACAGCGATCATTTCTGAGTTCACAGTCATTTAACTAGCAAGGGGCTTAACTGGATGAATGCTTTCGTTCCTTCTCGAGCTGCAAGAAGAGACACTTCTGTGTGCTCTTTAAAAATACATAAACACAGCGTGTTGGTTTATTCGTATGGATTTTTTTTGACTGGAGAAGTTTTTGTATTTTAAATTTTGAGTGGTAATATTTTGTACTTGTAACATTATCTCGCTGAATGTCTCCTCGTCTGTTTTGTGTTCATGCACCCAACTGAATACCCCTGAAGGCGTAGGAGAGGGTGTGAGCTTTAGTGGTGTCTGCATGCCTCTGAACAGTAACAATCGAAACTGCCCCCTCATTCTTCACTTCCAACCACAATCTCTCATGGTGATGGCTCTAAAGAAAACCCTGGATCTTTACATATCCGATTACCTCTGTTTGTCTTATAATAGCCCTTTGAAAGTTCAAACAGATCAATCATTCCATCTCAAACAGCGACACACATTCAATGTCTTATCTAAAAACGGGATTCGGCTTGAAGCAACCCATTTCAAAAGTTGCTGCACCTTTTTTTTTTGCCAAGAAGCTGCATGCCCAAACCCGCAAAGCATGTTACTATGTAATTCCTCTGCAGCAACCTCGCTCTCAGTCCAAGAGTTCCTCTCCCTCCACAAAGATGTGACCCACATACCTAATGATCATCCAGTGTGCATGCTTACAAAACCACACTCTATATGTGTGCATGTTGCAGAGTGGATTTTGTCAAAGAAATTCTTGTAAGGAAGCTTAGTTTTGCTTTTAAAACTAAAAAAAAAAACCAAAACAGTCACTCAAGGACAAATGAAACTAGTTGCCAGAAAAAAGATGTATAAACGCTACATTCAGAATCAGCATAAACAGGAATTTGGTCATTTCAATATAAGTGTACATGTAAACACAGGTTTACAAATCCCTCACTGCACCAGATGTTTACTGGTCCTTGGGAAGTTCAGAAGCCTTTAGGTTTCAAAGCATTCATTCAGTGTTTTGAGATAACATTTCACGCACTGTAAAACAAGGGTTGGCATGGGAGGGCAGAGGAAATTCCAACAGTGGAGTCTGTAGCCTGATACTGCTGGAACTGCAGTGGGCTGTGAGGACATTACACAAGCACAAAAAAGGCGCATGGTTTTTCTGGGATTGCTCTGACATAGCAGCTGAAAACAGATAAAGATCATGGGAAGAAAGTCCCCAGTGGGATATGATATGACAGACGGGAATACCCACAATGCAATGGGAGAGCTGAAGGGATTTCCTGACTTGTTATACTTCATGCAAGCAAAAAAAAACCTCATGCCTCTGTTTATCTTCAAAGTTTGAGGATCCTTGTTAAACAGACCTGATTATCCTCATTTACAATACCACGAAGTGATGTGAAGCAGGGTGAGTACCCGAGTTAGCATTATTATATTACAGCAAAAAAATGATAATGGGTTTGCCTGTTTTATGTGTGCCTACGGAGGTTTACTCTCAGAATGCACTCATTTCATTTAGGGCACAGTAAAACATCACCACTTCTTCAAAAAAAACAAACCCGTACTAAACACCTGTTTGCAGTCACTTGCTGAACACTGGAAAAAATGAAACAGTACTTGATCAGTCAATTCATGTCGCTGCCATGGCTTTAAAAAAAACTGAAAAAATTCAAGCCACCTGGATATTCTTTGCTACAAAAAAAAAAATCCCTTTACTATAGATGTAAATAAAGTTTTTAGGATTCAAATATTTGGCACATTAGGAATCATAACAAGCAATTGCTTGTATTCGATTAAAACGTGTGACATTGAGGTTGCAGCATTTGCTTTCTGTGTTGTGACACGTTTTGAATTTGGGATACAAACTGGGTAATCATTTACTTTGGTGCAGCCGGTCCCATCTAAAGAATGGCACTGCTTGTAAAACCTATGAATTAATGACAGGTGGAAACTGGAGCAAAGAATGCACCAATTCAACTGTGCATATGCAGCTGTTGCTATCTTCACATCTCAACTCCTCGGCTCAAACTATGAGTTTTCCTATTTTTCGTGTGACTGCTGTACAGCTGCGCTTGGTTGATTTCGTATGAAAACATAAACTGCAAAGGAAAGCACCACGCAACGAATCTCCTTCTGTCTTTTTTTGTTGTTTGCACTTCCTCTTGCTTAAAATTGCAACCAGTCACACGAAGTGTTGTATGTGTTTGTGTCAGATGAGATAACAAAGGCCTAATTTTAAATGTGGATTGCAAATCAATATTATCGCAGTTCTTTCGAATAAACAAGGACAAAGATGGCAAAATCATGCAAACGGGAAAACTTAAACTTAATTCCATCCTCTATTTATTAGATGAGTATTTTCTACTCAGAGTAGTAACCTAAAAATGAACTGTAAAGTGGAAGTTAGTCATTATGTAATCCGGATATCTCCCCATGACTCAGTTGTCTAAAAAAATGTATTTTATGGAAAAAGTGACCAACACCCTCAGCATGTCTGAAGTACAGAAGAAAAATAATCCGATTTTTATGACATGAATCATCATATTATCAGGAATATTGATGACAAAAAGTATTTCCACAGAACAGAAAACTTACAGAACAACAAAAAGGACCAAAAAAAACTGCAAACAAACCCATAAACAAATTGATTAGACTTTTAAAGCTAAAAGAAATGTATCAAGCTAGTGAGACAACAAACAACAACTGTTGTTCAAACGCATGATAGAAATGTGAGTAAGGTGACACTTGTGCCAGGGCCAATCACACCCACACCTGTTTGGTGATTAATGCGTCCCTTTCATTGACACAATTAATGAATAAAAACACGATAGGTAACTAACTCCCGGTGATACAGGGTAAAAAACCGGAAAGACAGAAAAAGATCAGTGAAAGGAACCAAAACCTCCCAATTGAGACATTTTGTCTCGTGAAGCTTTGAAGGGTCCCTGTCACTCACAAGTGCACCGGAGCGTGTTGTGTCTTGTTCCGCCCATGCTCAGCTGTAACCTACGACGTAGTCTGACGCCTCAGTTTCTGTCAGAATTCCCGTTAAATGTCAGTTTCAGTCGCCGCCGTCCTCCCCCGGTACATTCCGTGTGTAAACAACAACACCTCCCTCTCGCGCGGCAATTCAAGGAAAGAAACAAAGAGAAGGGGCGAAACGTTGACAGCTCGCGAATCTGTGGCCACATGGCGACTATAATTAACTTTGGGGGGATTACATGGGGGCATTTGGAGATGAATAACTGGACTCGGAGGCGTTTGTCCCGGCGGGCTGAGCAACAAAGGGCTTGCGGAGGCACGCTCCGTCCTGACGTCTGACACCGCCGACCGTTGGAAAGGAAACTCGAAGACTGCCGCGCGAACTGAAAACTCAAGATTTGTTGAAGTACTTCCACGACGGCAACGTTGTGCTTTTTTTTAATTCCATTCGTGAAAGTACAACAGTTATTATTTCGTAAAACTCCCTAATTAACGCGAACACGTGTGGGGAAACTTTAGACGGCTCCGGCGTTATAAAAAAAAAAAAAAAAGATCCAAAACGTCCCGCTGCACTCACCTCCGGGAAGAAACGAGTAGGTTTGGATTCATTAGTAGAGGTTTAGTATCCGAAACGCTGCCATGCTGAGGGTCAGTGTGCACCACTGTGTCAGTACTTCCCTCTTTCTCTCTTCCAACATCCCTGACTGCGGCTCCACGGAGGAACGGGGGGCGGAGCTTCCACTTATCTCATCCACAGAGGAGACGCGCCGAGGCCGCTTCCAGCCCCTCCTGACAGCCCGCAGCGTGAGTGGAAACTACACCAGCCTACAGTCCTGCGAGCTGCTCACTCCTACTCAAATATGCAGCGTGTCTCATTGTACGTTCGTGTGCAGTAGTAACAAAATGCCGCAATGTTCTACTTTAGATTTAGATGTCGTTGCCTCATCATCGTTTGGATTTTGTGTTCTTTTGTGGTCTATTATAGCTGTGAAAGTGGGCTTTATGTAGCCTAATCATCACACTAGACAGTGGACTGGACCCCCGAGTGTTCAGAGCCCTCTCTTATCCCCATTCCATAGATCAACAATCAAAATCAAGATTCAAAGTGCCCATGAAGGCTTTCACACTGTAGGCAATAAGTTGTGACCAAACTGCTAACCAAATTGATCACAGACTCAGACAGTTGGCAACAAAAAGGAAATTAAGCAAAAATCAAAGGCACATTTACCTGCAAAAATACAGGAAGGCAT
>JAUESE010000085.1:13057121-13067381 GCA_032274725.1 Malacoctenus triangulatus
GGCACACAGATCCCAGCACCCACCGAGGAATCCGCCACCTCACTCCTTTCAATCGATCACCGTGTCCTTTCGAATAAGTCTCCATTTCATCCCCTCCACTCATTCATCCCTCCTTCTCTGCAGAGTCTGACCTGACGCACGATGCCTTCTGCATGAACGAGTGCCGGAAGGAAAAGGAGGAGAGGGAGCATTACTGCTACAGCGAGTTTGGTATGTACCCACACGGAGACAAAGACAGACTCTGTCTGAGGTGCTCAAGAAGACATGATAACTGAATGTAAACTTCACTTCTTTTTTTTTTGCTTCAGTGGCAGCAGGAAGTGCTTTAAGTTCCTTACGTTTTATTGCTTGGATTTTCGAATTCTTATATTCGAACAAAAAAAAATTCAATAACTTGTGAGCACAAAAAACAACCAAATAACCATAAACTAATGCCAGTAAACAAAGGCGCAGAAAGCTGCAAACACAAATTAGTGAAGCAGAACTTGTGGCCTCGGGATACATCTTGTAACTCCAGGATGTGTTCGGAGGACGGATTTCGCTCTCGTGCATGTATTATAAACACAGGAAGCCACAACCAGCGATCCATCCAAAGTGTCTAAACCCTGTAAATCTGCAATGTTTCATTTTCACACTTTGACTCAGATTAAACAAACAAGCTGTAACATACTTCTCTGACCTTTCGAGGGGCTTTAGAGGTGGGATTTGTTACATTTGGACTGAGCCAGACAAGCAGAAGCAGCTGTGCTTTCCTGTCAAATGACAGCAATTCTCTAAAGTTTGACCCAAGCTTCAAAAAAAAAGACATCCTGACTTCCTTTTTTCCCCTCAACATTCAACGTGTGTTGGTGTTTGTCTCGAACCAGCTGTCAACGGGATCGTTCACGACATCGACGTCGTTCGTAAAGGAATACGACTCATCACGCTGATGGTCAGCAGCGACGGCTTCTACAAGATGAGCCGCCTTTACGTCACGCCGGACAGCTTCTTCTTCAAAGTTCGCCTTCTCGTCCTGGACACCTACAAGTGCAGCAAGCCCTGCCCCGACATCAAGCTTGGTGAGTCTCGCAGCTTTGCACGGCAAATGATTGACCTGCGGACCAGCAGGGAGAGACTGAAACGCCAACAGACCAACTACATCTTCCTCCAACCGCAACGATTCCAAGGCTGAGAAAAGTCTCTGACTTTATCTTTTTTTAAACGATCATCAGAAAGGAAATCCAAACAATCTGAAAATGATCCTGTTTGTTTTCAATTCTTTTCTATTACTGTATCTATAAGATGAGTAATTCTGTCAAAATTGGAATTCCAGAGTTTCACACCAATACCTGATTAGGTGAAATCTACCAACGAGCTATTCTGAAACGTTGTTAGTTGGGAGGATGGAGTTGATTTTCCTGAGACTGGCAGAAAGGGCAACGCCTCCTTGTTTAGTGTAAACACAGCAACCGTTCCACGTTGCACTTTTTTCTCCTGGCTTCCCTTCTCTGACCTCTCTGTTTGCCCCCCCAAGGCACCAGATACATCATCATGGGTCAGATCTACCACCGGAGGCGCCACCTTCCCAGTGACCTCCTGAACCTGCTGGGCGGCCGACTGAAGCCAGGGGACGGCCTGCTGAGGAGCAACAGCTACGTCAAAAGGTTCAACAAGCGGAGACACCAGAAAGCTCTGGAGGCCACCCGCTCCAGGTGCAGGTGAAGCAGGAACCAAAGTGAGACTGGCGCCCCTCGCTGCGGGGGGGGGGAAGAGACACTGCAGCAGGCGTGAACTGATCCATCACTCAGTATTGAGGACGAAGAGCGGAGGAAAGTACAGGTTTTCATTTGAAATGGACCGCACGGCTCGACTTCTTTGGTCATCCATCCAGATTTCAGGGGCGCCGATTCCAGATTCAAAGGAGCTTTGGTTAAATGTATTTTCTTAAAGACTGTGTTTGTTGCTGTGTGGAGCACCAGACAAAGGTGCTGCAGGAATGAGGCCAAAACCCTGAAATAAGTTCACACTTCTGCACTCCTGGTTCCTTCGTCCTGAGGTCGACGTATGCTTCAGGCTTAAGTTTAGTCCCTGTTCACATCAGGGTCTCACTTTCTGCTTTACTTCCAGAACTCATCAGGAAACACCAACCTCACACTTATGGATAATCTTAAACACAATCGGCTCAACAAGACCGCAGTGGCTGTTTCTAATTGAACACAGGCGCTTGTGTCGTCGCAGCCTAAACTTGCTGACACTCTTTGCAACATGTTGTTTTGGGGATTTGAGCCCATAAAGAAAATGTTTTGGGGTCTTTTCAATTGATCAAAGTGATGTTAAAGTCTATTAACTTGAGTTGAACAAAGCGTTAGCTCTTTACTTTTGGTTATTTGATCCGTCTTTGAGTATAGAAAACATGGTGTTGATTTGTGAAGTTAATTTCTGACGTTTTGGTGTAATAAAATGAAAATAGTGCAAACTGCACACAATCATCTTGTAGAAAGATGCAGGGAAATGCTAACTTTTCGGGAAACTTGGTAATCCTGCAGCAGTCCATTAGCTAACTCTTACACAACACCGTCTCCCCTCAAACAAGCACAGAAGTATTCCCGTGCACAATATCGAGGACCAGCCTGGACTTTTCCAGTTTCCAGAGATTGTTGCTTTTTTCTGGAACGACTCGTTTCTTTACAAAAGTTCAGAAATCTAAGAACGTCTGGTTGTCAATCATGAGGAATTGTACTTAGCACGTGGACTAAAAAGTGTTACTTTACTGCCAATTATCACTGGGCTGTGAGCAGCAGTGTCACGTTGTGTGTCGTCCGGCGCTGGTGTTGCTGTGGGTGACGTTCGTGAGCAGGAAATACCCCGTTAAAGGAGGGATTTAAGAGCATGTAAAAGCCGCAATAAACTTGACAGAGGAGGAAGCCGGTGTGGGAGGATGAGAGAGTCGTGAGAGCGCTTTACTTTTCTGACTTCAATTATGACTCCAGAACGAAAAGTCTATTTTGGTCAACAGGGACACTGAGAGCAGTGTTTGAATGCAGCGGAGGGAGGGGTGTGGTTTTGTTGGGAGCGAGCCATAAATCTAATCACAGGAATGTAAGCCCGTACACACCTGGACACACGTCCTAATGAAGGGCCTCGCTCACAGCTCCGCTTTTCTTTTTTCTTTCTTTCTTTCTTTGCTTACACACAAACACGAATGCCTCTCAGAGACACTGAGAAGGGGTATTCAAAGTATGTAGGCAGGATCAGAGGGAAGGGAGCGAGGGGCAAGGTGGGGGAGGAAACCAAATAAAGAGAGTTATGTAAAATCCAACGGGGGAGTGAGCAGCGGAGGAGGTGTCGGCTCCGTCTTGACAAAGGGAGACTTCTTTATTTAATCAGAAATACGTGGCTTTTGATTGTAGCGTGACCCTGAGCTCGAGCTTTTTTTTTACTTTATGAGAGGAAAAAATATTTTGCACTGAATGCTTGTGATGCTTTACTTAACATGAAGTCAATAAATAAAAAAAAAATGCGTATTTGTGTTGTACTGAACGGTCCTCTGTGGAATTCGTTTATCTCTAGAATCACACACATTTAACCGCTGACCAAAACATTGATCCCAATTATCTTTCCCAGCAAAGAGTCCCCAAAGAAAGATGTCTAATTACAGTTAAACGGCCGGTCTCAGCCCGGCCCCCGGGAAGAGCGACTTGGGAACTTGCACGCTGATGCAGACGGTGGCCGAGCCTCCACCCCCCCCACCCCACCCCACCCCACCACCCCCTTCATCTGTCTGTCAGCTCAGGTCAGTTCCCAGGCTCCATGAAGCCTCTATCTGAGATCAGCGCTGGAGGGGAACAGATGCATGCGGGCAGGAAACAGGAGCCCGCTCCACACTGTGGCTACTGTCGCAGCGGGAGGACATTCCTCATCACAGAGGATTGACGGGGGGGGGGGGGGGGTGGGGGGGGGGGGGGTGGGGCCGAGGAGCGGAGGGGAAGGTGGGAATATCTCAGAGCTGCTTCCTGTGTGATAGCCCCCCGAGGACTTTTTGGGTTTGTGGTCATCCGTCGGGCTTTTGCCGTCCACGCCAGTCTCTGGATCCATTTAGTGGTTTGAGTGGGAAGCTGAAGAGCGAGGGAGGTGGGGGGGGGGGGGGGTGTGGCAGGGGTGGGAGATCAAACACTGGAGGTGGCTGGATTAGTCATCCTGGTAATTCAATCACGGGAGCGGTTGGTGCGTGTTTGTATCGGGGTCATGAACTTGTCCCTCAGTTTTTTTTGTTAAGTCGACAGATGACTGATAAGTCGGTGAAGTTCTGCTGCGTCCGGCAAACTCGGCGAAAAGCCTGAGGGACACGTGAGCAGCAGACCCTCATGGACGTCTGCTTTCTTTTATTAGCCCTTCCCAAGAAGATTTGGAGCAGCATGACGGGAGGAGGGTTTTTTTCTCTCCTTTACACACACTCGGAGGAATCACAGTTCCTGTAAGCTCCGTTTTAAACTTCCGTCGCTCACATTTTGCGACGAGTGAACCACAGTGAAACTGGGAACGAGTCTTGTGCAACATGTGTTTAGCATCATAAGCGGTGACAACTGCCTGTAGAGTTTTGGTCCCTCTCGCGTAACAGGCATGTAACCTGGACTGAACGAGTCAGTTCGTTCGTTCGTCCTCTTTTTCCCTCAACCGCCTCTCGCCACACATCTCTCTCACTGTCTTCTAGAGTATTCTGCCTGTATTCTCTGGGTCATCCTGGAAAAAGACAACCAGACTACTTCAAACAAATATAATTACTTGCTGCAGTACATTTTCAGAAAATTCACTTGATTTTTGACTAGGTTGCAGCAACACATCTTAAAAGAATTCAGACAGGCCACGTTTATTCACAGTTGTGTAGTATTTGTTTATAGAGTTTTTCAGATCACCTTTTTTTAGGGGGGGGGGGGAGTTACATTATACAGACCAACCCCCCATCTTTCCTGGAATCATGGTTGTGAATATAGTTACACCTGATACACTGTGTTGATCCACATTTTGGGTTCACATCAAATCATCTTTTGGAGGAAATTAATGCAAGAAAAACAAGACAATCCTCGTGGTTCACATGCCCTTCGCCCTTCTTGTCAGCACTTTGTAACACAGAATATCTGTTCAAGATTTCAACTGGAAACTTGTCACAACACAACAGTCTTCCCCTCCCAGTGTGAACGCGCTGCACAGGGACGACGACAGAAAAACGCAGTGTGAAAACTGGTGTCAAAAACATTACTTTTATTATCTAGGATGAAATGTCCTATCAAGTACAAAAGAGAATCTCTTCAGAGTTGCCACAATCTGTTAAAAACATAGAGTACTTTTTATCTGCAGTTACGCCTCCTCAACATTACTCCAGAAAAAAAACTGAGAAGTCTTCATCGATATGAATAAATAATACAAGAAATTGCAATGTCAATATAGAAGTTATGTTGAACTGGTTGGTTTCTTACAAAAAAGAAAAAAAAATAAAGGGGAAAAAAAAAACTCTGTACAAGAGTTACTGTGTCACTCTACGTCCGGTCAAAACCTTTATGCTCACAATATGCAGCACTTTTAATATAAAGGGCAATTTCAACTAAATGTAGAGCTGACTTCAATTAAAAGAAAGAAAAGACGTCAAATGTACAGGCGGGCTTAGTTGCTGGTTTGAATAGTGAAAAATAAAAGTTTCTACTGCTCTAAAAATCTTTCCATCTCTACATATTTGGACAGCAATAATATACAATAGAGATTACAAACAGTGGATAAAGCACATCTTCATCATCATCATCAGATTACAAAGTGACAGACGTTTGTGTGAAACAACATACAAACACAGAGAAGAAGACAGAAGCTCCACTGTCTCTCAACTTTGTACGCACAAAAAATGTAAAAACTTGAATTTGAACTGAGATTCTTTGCTTTTTTTGTTTTTTTTCCCCCTTAATTTCGAATGTCGTAACACAACAAATTAAATACAACAGTTTTCTAAGAACAGTTCCCGTCCTACAAAACTGATAATCACAGGTTACAAAAATGTTCCCAGTTATGCTAAAAATGCAGCTATAAAATTGTCATACAAACCCCGACGGTACAAAGACTCCCCAGTCGCCACTCAGTTTACTCCCAGACATGCGGCCGCTGACCGCAACATAACTGAGTTGATGCTGAGTGGAAAAGTCCATTATCCAATTACTTAGCCATGCTTTGAGGGTGAGTTGAGAGACATATGTGAGCCAACCTGTCAGCTTCAGTGAAATACGCTGGAAGAAGTGGCCGAGAGAGAGAGAGAGAGAGAGAGAGAGAGAGAGAGAGAGAGAGAGAGAGAGAGAGAGAGAGACTCAGCCACAGACAGACACAGACAGGGTGTTTGAGGGAGGTACAGTACATGTAGGTCAGTTTCACCTTCCCTGAAGGTGTTAATCTCTTTGCTTTGCGTGTTCTTCCTTCAAATAATCAAGTCTGAATGAGTTAGGATGCAGGGGAAGCAGATACTTGTCACTTGCAGTGAAAGGAAAGGGTGGGACGCAGTGGGTGGGGGGGCCGTTGGAGGTGGAGCCTCCTGGAAACTGGCACCGCCGCCCTCAACGCGTCTTCCAAACTAGCTCGATGTTTTTTTAACGAGTCGCTTTTTCTGATCTATACTTTCAGCATCGAGCGAATCCAATGAAAAATGATTCATTTTCATTGAGGCCGTTCATGCTGAATGCAAAGCTAAACACCTGAGAAGAGAACCAAAACACTGTGGTTACAACGAGGGCCCACCAAAGGCAGCGGGCCGAGATGTTTACCCAGCGGGGAGTAATTACAGCCTGATTGTATTGTTTTCTTTCTGATGAGGAAGCGACGTTTGCTCCTTCAGCAGCAGGAGATTTATAATTTTAGACCTGCAGGAGTTCAGGAGGAGTGGAATAAACTCTGTTAATTTGCATGACTGCGAATTGCAAACTGAGCCTCATGTGAACCTTCCAGGAGTTTGGGACTCGGCACATCTACTTCCAGTTTGAAGACCGACCTCGCGTGGGAGGAACATCACCACGCTTGTCGTGGAGGGCCAAACACAAAACAATATGTGAAAGGCGGGGCCATTCCCCAGTTGGAAATTACATTTTAATATATTTATTTCAATTTTTTCTGCACTTGTTTTTGAGTTTCTTTGTTTTTTTGTTACTTTTGTGGATCAGCATCAACGTTTCTTTGATCCGGCTTATTTTGCGTAGAGACTGCCTTTAGGATAACAGGGTTGTAAACTCACACAAAATGCAGTCAGGTGCAAGCTACAAGTACTGCAAGTTACCACATCCCACGATATTTAAAAAAAAACAACAAACCCAACAACCCAAAGAACAAAAAAAAACTTGCTGAGGGCAAATTTAAGACGAGCCAAGAGCCTCATTGTTTGGACTCCACCGTCCGATGGGATGCAAACACAAAAGGATGAAGCTAAAAAACCAGTTTGCTGTTCAGGAAACACAAAAATAGTGACGCGCTACAGAACGGACTCGGGAGGTCGGAGCGCTGCCGAGGACCTGAACCAGACAACTTCACCGGTGTCGTCTCTGCCTCCTCATCTTCACCCTTCAGGACGCGGGTGGGCAAAGCCGGTCAGGATGCGAGAGGTCCAATCCCCCCCCCCTCCCCCCCCCAACCTCGACTGAACGCGGGACTTTTCCTCTGAAGGGTCACAGTGGGACGTGAAGACGGAGGAGGGCTGGCCCCCGGCCCCGCTGTGAAGGTGTTGGAGGGTGGAGCAGCCCCGCGCTCCCTCAGAGGGGACGCAGACTCAGGCAGGCGCGCCTCGGCTCCAACCGCGGGGTCCTAATCATTCATGGGAAAGAGCGAGTCTGGGTCTCTGTGAAACCCGGGTTGGACTGTTTGTTTTGTAATCAGGAGGGAGCTAAGAGGCTGCTGACTGTAGCTTGTTGTTATGTGACCTACAGAAACAGGCAAAGAGAGTAGAAAGAAAACAGTTGGAAAACTCTGTGATGTTTCCTTTTTTATTAAAAGCTTTTTACAATATGACAAAAATATGACTAAGAGGGGAAAATACAAAAAAAAAAAAAAAATACAAAAACATGTATTGGATGCCAGTGGGTCCGATGCTTTGACCAAGCAGCCATGTTGGTGAAATGTTACTGACACACATGATGTGACGTCGGCCAAACAACGTATTTACACGGACTTTTTCTTTTAGAACTGGAAACTGTCGAGCTCACCGTATTTAGAATAGGAAAGCTAAACTAGATTTTCAATCTATCTTTACAGTTTCTACCAATATTTCCTTTCAACACAAAAATAATCCTTCACACAGAAGTTATTAAACGAACATAACAATGACATTATACATGAGTAGAGCCGGTTAAAAGGAACAGATGTAGGTTGCATGCTTTGTTTTGTTTTTCGTTTTTTTAATCTCGGCTAAGAAATGAGGTAAAAATGTTCAGCTGCAGTTCGCCATGACCAATGACAACTGTCCTTTCAAATTAAAAGAGAAGTAACAATTGTGTGTCTGTGATTTACAATCGGAGGGGATTCCTTTCCCATTTCAGTTTCAGGACAGAAACTGACAAAGTTCTGTCAAACTGCCTGATTGGACTCAAACATGAACAAAGTGTCATTTGTTGTGAGAGTGTAAGAAAATACATTTTCCCTTGGATGTGCTACCAACATGGCTGCCGTTATCAGACAGTAGAAACCTTTTTTTTTCCGTTTTTTTTGCTTTTTGAAATAAAAAAATGATCACACCTAATGTGTGGCTTAATAGATATATGCACTTTCTTACAAAGTTTTTAATGCTGTTTTAAACAAGTTAAAACAGCAACATCCAGGATATCAAATTGGATTTGTTTTGTTTTGTTTGTTTTTTAGAGTGACCCCGGCACCCAGGAGTTTGACATCACAATCTGCAAGAGAGAGACAGAGAGAGAATGGATGGCATCAATACATGCGGGTGAAGTTCATCAGCGCTTCAGGCACAACGAGATGGATGCAAACCACACGACTCTCTGGACCCGCGACACGGCAAGGCTGCTTCATTACAACGGCTACACACTTAGTGGGGGGAAAAAAAAGGTCTGCTAACAATGTCTCGACCACCTTGCTGGGTTTCCATTGTACAATTTTAGCTTGACTTGATTCTACTTAACTAATTTCTACATCTTTCTCTGCAGCTGTGTCCCGCCTCAGTGATCAAAAACACCCAAAACTGGCCCGACATCGGCCGTCTGCCGATCTGCTCGTCGCAACACAATGTTGGTTTGCTATCTCGATCAAAGAGATCATAAAAATGTGCCGTTTCACGAGTTTGAAAGTAGCAGGTTGATTTCTGTCACACTTTCACTCGATCCAGCCACAAAGGTCCAGAAGAGAATCTGGTGGTTGGAGATAAAACCCTAAAACCTGAGGAGAGTCGAGTAGAGTCGAGTAGGAGCTCGCGGCAAAGCGTCACTTAAACGAGACTATTAGTTCTGTTAAACTTGCACGACGTCTCACTTAGTCCCGAGCCGAGTTCATGTTTGAAACTTGTGCAGCCGTAAATCACACTGAAGCGTTTGCCTATATCCTGTAGCGTGCATCCACCAGCAGTCACATGATGCAGCAGCAGCAGCTGTGCAGTGAGATGAGTTGGGAGACAAAGCAGAGCACAAGCGGTCGGAGGAAGCGAGCCTCTGAGCCTGACGCTGAGCAGGCCCGACTCCTCACGTCCAAGGCAAGTTCCCACTCAGTCCCCGTGCAAACCATGCAACACCAAATAAGATGAATCGGAGGTTTATTTTTCACTTGTCAACAAAAAAAAAAGCAGCAAAGGCGTCTCTGTTAGATGATAAAAGCTGAAGCAGGTGTGTTGCTGTAGGGAGAAAATAAACAGCTGACAGAAGCCTGAATGTGTGAAAAATGAAAATCCCAGCAAGATGCAGCGAGGGTGAACGTGTTGTTTATAAAAACAAACAGTTTGAGGTGACCATCCAGCGTCACAGCTCTGCAGCTGACCACCTGCTGTCACTCCAGGGTGGTTCCTCTCTGAACCTCAGGTGGAAGAGCTCCCCCCGCCCCCATCGTCGCCATCTTACCTGCTGGCTTTGAAGCCTTTGAGCTTCTGGACGAAGAAGTTCTCCAGAACCTCGGCACACTGGTAGAAGGGCGAGTCGCTGGGGTTGTAGTATCGGCAGTTGTCGAAGATTTTGGTCATGTCTGCTACAAACTCCGTCAGCTTGATGTACTCGCGTTTCTGTATCCTCTCCTCCATGGTGGAAAGGTCTGCAGCACGGAGAGAAGAGG